>BJCN01309302.1:0-16417 GCA_018326445.1 Flaveria brownii
GAATGATGAAGATAATAACGAATATTATCTCTGTGTACGTATGATGTATGATCATGTGAAAGAATGGTTTATGATGAAAATAAAGTATGTTTATTATAAAACTAGAACTCACTCAGCAACGCTGACTTTTTATGTGTTTCCAGTTGGCAGGTAGTGTTGCTGGGGATGGCACGAGGCGGCTACTCAGCTCTTTTGGGACGGCATTCTCCTTTTGTTAATGTTTTTGTAATGTAATGCAAACAAACGATATTTTGTAATGAGTGTTGTATTACTTTGTAAAAGCATTTATATTAAAATGAAAAAATGTTCTTTTACTGATTCCGCTACGATGATTTAAATAAGAGTATGATTTATGTGCGATGATAGACCAGTTGTGAGGTGCCCGGGAGCGGGGCCTTACACACCACCTATAACATCTTACACACCATTGAAACCCCTTGAACTCGAACAAACAACGATGGTAAGATTAAAATCCCTAATTTACTTTTTGTATTTTGTTGCTTTTTGAATTTCTGACTTATATTGTTATGTGATTAACGAGCGATTCATAGTTCATTTTCTTACTTTTGCAATTATATAAACAATTCAAAAAATCACAGATAATCTCCAACCTTGTGTTCCTTATTGATTTTTTATTATTTGTTGGTGTGAGTAGTTTATAAAGTATTTGACGATTAGTCGAATAAACACACACCAGGAGTGAATGGTTTCATCGACTTACCGAACTATCCGATATCTTTTAATTTTCTTTTCTCATTAATTTTTTTTTATAAATTTTTTAATATATTAGACGTAAAAAAAAATGATAAAAATACCCTCATATGAGAAGGCACATAACTGAGTTAACTGTACATTTAGATGACAGTTAGTGTAAACGACAATATGTGTGCAAATATTTTAATAAAAGAATATCATATGTAATTATTAAAACTAAATGGCATATCATGTAATTTTATATATTGATAAAGGACGTAATTTATAATTTACTCTATTATTAATTAAGGATAAACTTAGATTTATAATATATAGAGAGAAAGATAAAGATTTGAAAATTTGTTTTTTGATTTTTTTTAAAATAAAATAATAATTTAGACGGAAAGATAAATGAGAAAGTAGATGTTTGAATGACTGACATGCGTGAAAATATGTAAAGTATTATTATGATTGATTAATCTTTGTGTTCTTTCTCATCCTCTTGTACAACGATTTTTAGAAGGTTTGTTTGTCTGTCCTTTTTTTTTTTTTAATCCACACGGGATCATCACGTGCCTTGTTAGGAAGAATTAATGCATGCCACAAGACAAGTTCTTTTATTACTTTTTCTGTTTATCTTAAAATAGATATATACTTTTAAATTATAAGAGTTATAACTAATTAATTTCCTTATTTTACCATTAGTTATCCTAATCACCTAAATTGCGCAAGTCTAATATGCATGTAGTGACTAAAATCTACATTAGTTGTACATATCTTATTAAAGGCATAATTGACATATTGACATATTACTATATAATATAATTACTATATAATATAATAATTATGTATGTTGTTGCTTAGTTAAATGTCTTAGTTAAATATTTAACACAAATATAGGAGTTCGTAAATATTATGCCTAAACCATGTAACACAAAAGAGACACATAAACTCAAATCAAGAATATTTGGGATTAGAAAGTTAGAAGTAGGCAGAAAGAAAAAATAAAAAGATTACTATGACATATACCACAATCAATAATGGATTTAAGTAAAATAAAATCATGATACCAATAATAAAGGCAAGAAAAATGACAGGTGTGTGGTGGAAGGATAAAATCCCACTATTTATTTAACTATTTATTAAACTATTTATTAAACTATTTAAGAACTGTTATTTGTATGATTATATGATTGAAATGAACATATTCAAAGATCACAAAAGTTGTGAATTTTGAGGAAAGATTTACACAGCATTTTCATTATCAGCATATGTCATACAATAACTTATAACTTGTTTTTTTTTATTTTGCTTATTGCATAAATAAACTTAAATAGAAAACTAAAAGATGTACGTTGTTATTTTTCTTTATAGTAACATTTTTCACGTTTACCCGATTTGAGTTCAGGGTAACTTTACAGGTGTTCTATTTGACTTTTTTTTTCCTAGGATTAGGTATTATGTCCTAACTCAAATGGTTTGAGATTTTTGTGACAATATTTAAAAATTAAAAGAAAATAAACGTCAATTTTATAGGTTAGACGTATTATTATTATTATTAAAAGATTTGGTCGGTGGATTTTTTCTTTTATTTTTTTTTTATATTTAAAATTTTCTTTTGTTTATTTTGTTTGTGTTTTATTTTTTTATTTTTTTTGTTTGTGTTTTAATATGGTTTGTTTTGTGTGTGGGTTCGAGATTCTGGGATGCGGTTTTTTGTATCTGGACGTGTGTTTTTGATTTGTAGGGTTTGTTGGCGTTGTTTTTATCCGATTTCCTGCTTTCTTTCTTTCGTTATCGCCGGTGGATTTTTCCTTTTTTTCTTTTTTTTTGTTTTTTTGCGTTTAAAATTTTCTTTTGTTTATTTTGTTTGTGTTTTATTTTTTTTTCTTTTTTTGTTTGTGTTTTAATATGGTTTGTTTTGTATGTGGGTTCAAGATTTTGGGATGAGGTTTTTTATATCTGGACGTGTGTTTTTGATTTGTAGGGTTCGTTGGCGTTGTCTTTCTCCGGGTTCCCGCTTTCTTTCTTTCGTTATCGCTACCCTGACGATTTTCGCTATTAAGGTTTGGGTTTTCCTTTTGTTTGCTCTTTTTGGGGCTTTGATTTTCGTCGGTTTTCTATTTTGGACTGTGTCGCTTTCTTACGGCTTTGATTTTTGTTTGTTTTGTGTATGGTGTTGGGATTTGATTTAGTTTTTGGGTTCTGCATGTTCTGGTTTGTTATGGATTTGGGGTTTTGATGTGTTTTACTTTGTGTATTTTACTGATTTTGTGGTTTTGAACCTTCATTTTGATTTTGATTTAGGATTACATTAAAACTCGCATACGCGCGGGAACGCGCGCGCCAAAACCTAGTTAGGTTTAAACACTTTTGTGCTTCTTTGGTAAACTTATAATTTAGAGTTTTACATGTAATAATAAACAAAAAACTTAGGTTAAATAAGTCATACATTTGTGTCAACCTATAAATGCGCGTACCATGTGCGGTTTCATGTGTTTGACATTATAATTTCCAGGTTTGAGTCGTGTCGGTTTGAGTCGTGTCAGGTTCGTTAATATTCAACCGGCAAACACAATCTGCTCAACACTCCAAATTTGAAGCAAATAACTAATTTTGTAACTTCTGGTTACTTAGTAAGCGAGTTTCAATATCAACTGTTGCAATATCTAAATGAACATAGCAATATTCCCATTATTGAAAAGTTAACATTTATTTTTAGTGATAAATATTGTTTATCAAGAACATAAATGGGCTAAATGGCTACAATGAGTATTGTAATTTTTAGAGCAGGCCGGCCCAGGGCCTAAAAGATGAAGCAGTGGGCCCTGATTTTCGATTTTTTTGTTTTTAACAAAATGATGTAAGGGGCCTTAAGCCCTTAACCCGTAATTATAATTTAGAAAGGATGCACTTAGATTTAATGATTTTCAATCGATGACTTCATCTCTAAGATTGAAGATATATTTTTGAAAGAAATAGATTATAAAATAGAATTTAATAATTTTATTATTTAAGGCTGATATTATTATATTTTCTAGATATGAACTATGGCTTCTAACTATATAGTTTTTGACAAATCTTAACTTTATACTAAAATATTCGTTTAACGTCCCCGATGCAATCCCCATGCGTCTTGATCTTTACTACACTAAGGAAAACCAGTTCGAAAACCGATTTGTGTAAAAAACTCAAAACTGGTTTGGGTTCCAAACCTGTTTGGACTAAACCGGTCCCAAACCGACCCGGTCCGGCGGTTTATAATAGGTTTCTTACAGTTGTAGGTTCAAACCGGTTACAAACCCAAACCGGTTTTCAAAAACTAGCCGTTTTTGGCCGTTGGGGGGCTTTTTTGACCGTTTTTAGTGTTGTTTTTATCATTATACCCCTATTAGGTTACTATATACATGTATTGGTTGTTTTGGTTTTTACCATTAAAACTTTTTGATCACCGTTGACCAAACCAGTTCCGGTTTGAACCCCAAATCGGTTTTCCAAAAACCCGGTTTGTACACCTTTAACTACACGTTACATATATGTTCAAAACTCTTTATAACGTTCTCATGATGTAAACAATTTCACTCATCAATCGCTCATGACGTTATCATCAGTTGTAAAAACTCGTTTTACAAGAAAGATTGTTTCGTAAGAAATGTCTGAGCTGAATAACTATCAACACACTTTTGGTACTTTGGCTACGGATGAAATAAAAGCTACATACTTAAGCGTCCATAAGTGAAAAAAAAAGTTCAAGGTGAATATACTAGACGCAAAAATTTGAGCGCTTAATCGATTTGCATTATTTGATCTTGATACACTTTCAATTTGGTTGAACTTCTATTAGTGCCATATATATAGATCTAGAGTACCTTATTTTTTAGGATATCTATTTCATATCGTGGTCAGGCTATCCAATCAATTGATAAGGTGGTGTTCATCACTTATTGTGTCACTATTCAGGGACTTATCATAAAGATTTATTGCATACAAGAAAGTGTAGTGACTTTTTAACATAAACTTTTGATGCACATCCTTTGGTTGTGACTAGCAAAAGTCAAATCACAAAGATGGAAAAGCAACATAAATGTACATGCAACCACTTCCCCACATTTTAACATAAATGTATAATATCAATAAATGTAGAGCAAATATCATCAATGGTAATGTGTTTGTAGGGTCTCACATTCAAATCATATTTTGATTCGTTTTCTGGTATAACCTCTTGAAGTTTAAAGTCAAGTTGTTATATATTTAATCCTGTTGTGATTAGGGTATTAGTGGGTCCATTGAGTTTATCGGCAACATGTTTTCATGAACACAAAAAAGTACACCAATGACATGAAAAAACTCTAAGATATATATTGTATTTCTGCATATACGGGTTTGTTAAACAATGTTGCCATTATTGTAACGAAATTGAAAGAAACTTTTACAAACCAATTTACTGAAGACAATGTGGTTATATAAGTGGAGACTCTATAAGAGGAGGCTCTATTGTGCCACCCATGCAATTCGTATCGCGTAACGATATTATTCTACGCATGACGATATTATTCTACGCATGACGATATTATTCTACCACTTTATAAATGAAGGCTTGATAAGTGTCTTAAAAAAGGTTAAAACATAAAAGCAATGGCTTATGCAAACCAAATTAATATAACCAAGAAAGCGAAGAAAGATCTTTATTCAGGCTAAAATTTTCTCTACGTCTCAAAGGCGCCACTCCTTCCCTTCTTTATCAACATTAGTTGTATCCCATATCTCCCCATATCGTATTTAACTAGACCCCATCCCTCGTTTTGACTGTTCACCATACGCGTATCTAAATTATGGGTATGGGTAGCGGGCCGCTAAGAATAATCTTGAAATGAGTCAGTTTTAATACAAGTCGAATAAACTAGGTGGATGTTACTAATTAGAAGTGCATTTAGACCCATTTGACATGTTTCCTTAATTTTTTTAAATCCTAAGTTCTAACACTCATACAATACTTCCAAATGAAATTACGTATCAACCTTTGAATGATTTATGAAGTAAAACAGAAAAAAAAGAACATTAACATGTGAAATCCAAACCTTTCATATTTCAATATTATGAACAGAAACTAACTACACAAATATAACTTTATACAACATAAACCATGCCAACTTCCAACAGAGATGCTGGAGGGACCTTCAAAACAACATCCGGGCCTCGGCAATTCCTACGTAAGAAATTATACCCGAAGTTGATCGCTAATCTCTTGAAAACCGACGATCCTTGTTTTGCTTTCACATGTGAATGCCCGAGTATGAAAGCAGTCCCACTTTGTTGCGCCCCCATCAGATCTTCAAGTTCTTGCCTCATTTGAACCTCGGTCGGATCTTCAGGGTCATCAATGGGGTCTTCAACAGCGAAACGTACACGTTTCTCTTTGAGGGTACTCATTTCGACAATGTCACCTATGCTTTCAACTGTTTGGAACCCGCATGACACGCTTTCGTGTTGCATGTTTTCATCCACCTCAAAAACCGGGCTTCTAGAAAACTCCATGGCTCCTACTACCGCTAGTCTGTGTTCGCCCGAAGCAGGTGGATGATCCTCGTAACCTGCAGGGCCCAAAATGTAAATGTGCGGGTTGTGTAACGGGTCAAAACATGTTTGTGTCAAGATGGGTCATTTATAGTATAAGTAGAAAACAGTTGACCAAGTTGAATTGACCCGCAAACACTTTTCAACATGATGAATAAGACGATCTAACAGGTTTTTATGAATGAAAATATGAGTTCGGGAGACGGTCAACTCATTTGACTTGTTTGTTCAGTTTGACCCGTTTAAGATAAAACAACAGTTACCTTGGTCTGTACTCTCTTGCGGGCGGGACCAATCATAGCGGATGAAATCTGCGAGCCTTTGAACAAGTTCAGACTCAAATGAATCAACATCCTGGTGCACGTCTCGATACCCGTACCGGACAATGCACCTATAAGAACGAAGAGATGCGGGACCCACTCGACCTACTAGGTACCTTTCGGCTGGAGGGACAAACGGGACGGGTACAAACTTAATACACACAAACACCAAGACACGGTGAAAAGCCGGGAGGTTGGTGACAAACCGTGAAAAGTTTGCGGGGATTCCCGACGTTAGGTCCGTGAACACGAGCCCAATCCCGGGGACCCTGCAAATGCCCAAAGTGGGACCCAAGGCTAGAAGCCATTCTAAGGAGACCTTATTGTGAAGGTCATATTCATATTTCTTGATGGTGGCGTAGTGCCACACGAACATTACGGTGACTAGAAAGAGTGCTAACAAGATTGGAAGCCATGCGCCTTCGAGGAATTTGACTAAAGAAGCCGAAAAGTAGAGTAATTCTATTGACCCGAAGAATAATAAGAAAAAAAGAGCAATAAATGGCGGTTTATGCCAACAAAGAATGATCACTAAAGATGTAAGACAGGTAGTCACTAGCATCACTGCCATTACCGCCAATCCTGCAATGAAAACAAACACGAAAGATTAGTAGAATTCAAATCAGTCTTTGAGAAAAAATGTAATGGATTCGATATGTGGGACCCACCTGATGCATTTCCCATGTGTTTGATGTCTCGAAACCCGATAGTGACAGCAATACATAGGATCATGAGTATCCAGTTGATCTCGGGTATGTAGATTTGACCATGAATCTTGTCAGAGGTATGCACAACTCTGACTCTTGGAAAACAACCAAGTGACTGACTTTGGTTGATGATCGAGAACGTTCCACTGATGATCGCTTGGCTTCCTACAACTGAAGCAAGAATGGCTATTGCAAGCACTGGCCACCTCAAACTTTCTGAAATCATATGGGCTTGGGTCAAACCGCTTTTTAATCACATTCTGACCATGTAACAAGTCAAACATATACCTGGTACAGAGACATAAAAGCCGATTTGATCAGCATTTTGGTGATTTTTTGATAGGTAAGCTGCTTGACCCATATAAGCAAGTATGAGTGCAGGATAAACCAGAAATGTGAACGCAATCTGCGAGGGCAAAATGCGAAATTCAAGGTACCAGAAAATATCATATGCCAAGTGTCAAAAACATCGTTTTAGATTTCGGCAGATGTACCTGGATTGCAGCATAAGAGAAGTGGCCAAGATCCGCAAACATAGCTTCCGAGCCTGCAAGTGCAGTTGATCAATCAAACTACTTTTGACTTTTCAGGTCTAATGTAATCCTACATTAATTCCTATTTTACCCTGAAAAAGTTGAATTTATCAACATTAATGCTGTCCAGCTTTAGTACTTGGTAGGAACTTGTATTTGGATATTAAAAGAATTTCAGAAAATTGAAGAAAATTTTCAATTTTGGATTTAAAGGTAAGTGCATTTGACCATACTGTAACAAAGATGATAATTTTGATACCAAAGGCTAAAAAAGACTTGACCTTTTTACCTGTTATGCACAGTAAAATGCCTCCCAAAGACATCCATCCTTGTTTTTTGGTCTTCTTGAAGAACTTTAACATGTAATATGGTGAAAGAGCTTGATAAACACGTGGATTCCAATGGATTATATTGTATACGCCAAGGGCACTTATGCATATCAGCCATAATAACACGACTGGAGCAAAAAAGAAGCCGACTCGATGTGTGCCATAGTGTTGTAGAGCAAACAAGCACACTAATATGAAGCAAGTAATCGGGATCATTGCATCTGTAAGTAGAAATTTATCTTAGAATACATATCCATAACAACTTTGAGTTCTGAAAAGATTTTGAAAAGTCAAAATGTATCTCCTTTTCAGCCAAAAATAATTCATTACTAAAAGGTTGTTTCGTGTGTTCGGATGTGCTTTTTGAAAGTGATTATATAATAATAATAATCAATAATCTGAAAGAGGTAAATTTATTCTACAATTTCCTCATCACAAAAACGTGCACGTCCCCATAATCGCTTTTACAGTTTTACCCGAACAATGACATTTTCGAATTGCAATAACCAAACACCCCATAAATTTCAGTTCCAAATTGTGTCAAATGTAAAAGAAGGAGCTTTAAAACTCACACTCATGATGACCTTTAGACATGGATAACTCAAGGCCAGAAACTGCAGAGAAAACTACAAACAGAAAACAAAGAGAAACACATCATGCTAATCGGGCATAAACTTAAAACCGGCATTAAATATCAAATTCAACATAGGTAAACCATTTACCAGATATGACGGGAGTTAGGAGTCCATCTCCGATTACCATACAAGTGCCAAGAAGAACCAAAATTAGCAAAGCCGTATGCAAAAATTTATACTTTTCAAGCAACATTCTCACTTTAGAATTATATTCCCTCTCTGAAGATTGCTCCAACTTATATGTAGATAATGATTCATCAGCAATTTGTCTGTTTGGTAACAGGCTTACTTTAGCATGCCGGCATATCGAAGAATAAAGTGCAAAAGTACCACCTAAACATCAACTAAACCATTAGAGAACACTTCAACTTTAAATCAAATGGGAATTGTTTTATAAAAAAAAACATAGTGATTACCTTCACCGTTATCATCAGCTCTAAGAACTATGAACACATACTTGAAAAGAGGGACGAGCGTTAAAGTCCAGAAAACAAATGAAAGTACACCAAAAATCTCTTCGTTTGTTTCCGAGTGATGAATATCTTCTGCAAATGTGCTTTTGTAAACATAGAGTGGAGAAGTGCTGAGGTCACCATAGACTACACCAAGACTTTGATAAGCTAACAGCAAAGTTGTCCTCCATGAATCCTTCTGAATGCATTAAACAAACAAATATTAATTAACAAAGCATAAAACTTAAACTGAAAACAAATAAAAACTAAAGTTTAACGGGTAGACCTTAGAAGTCCGCCAACATTTCCCATTGTCGATGTCCATGCTTCACAGGCTCCCCTAAATCGACTGCAGAAGCAACTAAGCGCGAATCGCAAATCCCAGCTGAATCAAATGAAATGAAAATTGAAACTTTTTATTGATACCAGCAAAATCTTGATTTCAAACAAGAAAAATCTAATGAAAACAACTCAGATTTCTACTTCACACTTGCTTTTTAAGGATCAAGAAAGTGTGACCCATTTGTTTACAGACCCCCCAATGGTGACCCATACCTCTTTTTCAAGGACATGATGTAAACAATACAACTCCCACTCATTGAAAAGTGAAATTGACACCATGATTATGCTGAATAGATGATAAGTTTGATGCAAAAAAGATAAAGATTTTAACTTTTTTTCCTTTTACTCATTAAAGAGAATGTTTATCTTGTGAGAAGAACCCATACCCAATATGCTCCTACTTTTATAAACATGAAACACCCTTTACAACAACATAAAAAAAAACGAATTAAATTGAAATCATAGGATTGGTTAATGATTAGATATAATAACCAGGGAACACTTTAAATTTAACTAATTTCACTTTTCCCCCTAATTATTCTAGCCTAATTAATCTGTACATACCATGTAAAGCCAAAATTAAATGAAGAAAGAGATCACAATCACATGACTCAACGACAACCATATTACGATATTATCAGATCAATCACAGTAAAATTGAGCCCACAAGATTCAAGACTATTCAGAGGACCACTTTGCTCAAATTCTTGATGGATACCAAACTTCCACCAACCTAACTAAACACACAATTAAACAAGATTTCCATGAAATGACATCCAAAATCTTGCTAAATGGATCCAACAACACATATGATTAAGTAATTACCTTAAAATAGTAATCTTTGTTAGGCTTGCCCAAACCAACATTGAATAATAGCAATCCTTTTAACATAAAAAAGGAGGGGGGGTGGTTATGGTTTATCAGTTTATGGAGTAATGGGGTAGGGAAGCAAGACCACGTGACAAGAACATGGACCCTCTTCTCTTTCAACTTTCAAATCGTGCCTTAATTTTCACCAAAATATCTCCTTTATTTTCTCTCCTAACTTTGCTTCTTTGTATATCTGTTTTCACTTTTCAAGAAGCCAAAAATGTGTGAAAGTGAAGATGGGGTTCACCTAAATGTCACATTCTCTGCAGTTATTAGGGTTCTAAAGCATCGAAAGTATCAATTTTGAGTAGAATCAAAACAAACCCATAAAAAAGCACCAATCTTTATCAACTGTTATGATTACATAAACATTAAGATTTCAGAAAAAGATCACAACTTTAACAACTTACTCTGTATATATGAACAGACCCTCAAACCCCAGAAGAAATCAGGCATTTTCTGGCATTAAAGCACCTCAAAAAGCTCTGTAATCCCTTCAAGCACATTCTTTAATCTTTAGTAGTCAAATCAGTTACTTACTCTTGATTCAAACAACAGCTATTCGCCATTTTAGATCTTGTAATAAACAAACAGAATACTAGAATAGTGCTGCATGACTGTATCTGCATAAAGATTATTAGATGGGCGGTAATACTTGAGGTGGGATTTTAGGTATAATTAATAGTATAATCAAAAAGCTTTAAGATTTCAATGGAGATTTGGTTTTGAGTTGATTATTGTAATGGTGGGTGATTAATGGATGATTATTATTATAGGGATATCGGATGAAAATGGGAATATTTGGTGTCGGAAGTAAATGATCTCACGGCTAGTTTAGTATCGTCTTTATGCAGATGGGTTGATGTAGCGATGGGTATATTCTTTACATATAATAATAATATAATATCTTTTTTAAATCATTCACACATTCATTTAATATACTCCTACTTACAACCATCTAATATATTTCTAATTCATACTTTTAATTTTGGAGCATTACTTATTTCACTACTTTTAACTTAAAACTAGCATTTCTCCTGCGCGTTGCGCCACTTCGGATATAATTTATATTAAAATATATGTAGAAATAAACAAATCTTAATGGTATATTCAAAAAATAAAAAAAACAACTACGATGCATTAAAAAGAAACTAAAAATACATTATACTTGTGCACAGATTTTCACTGTGCGTTGTAGGGCTTGGTTTCAAATAGAATTTGTATCAAAGAATAGGCAGAAATAATCATGTTGGAATAGTATATTTGTTATTTCTAGAAAAAATAAAATGTTGCATAAGAATAAATAATACATTTTACTTTTCACGGATTAGTTTCGAGTGAAAATTATGTTTAAACATAAATAAAAATAAGCATTTCGTAATGATATATATTTAAATTTAAAAAAAAATATTATTACTTTTAAAGTTATAAACAAATAAAAATACAATACAATTTAGTTTATTTTTGAACGGCATACAATCTAGTTATAATAATAAAATAAAATTTTAACTTTGACTTTTGAAACCAAAGAAACCTAAAGTCACATTACTGTCATTGTTATGCATTTTAACTTGTACCATATGCATTAAGAACGTGCTATATGGTTTTTAAAGTATATAGAATGACTTTGACAATAAACAGTAAGGACGTTCAAGAAAACCGAAATTCAAAAAATTTGTAATCCTATCTGTATTTGAGTCAGAAAAAAACTGATCTGAATTTTTATTTAGATATTCGAATTGGATCTCATCCAAATCCGAATTGGATCTCATTCAAATCCGAATTCCTTATTCATGTTTCGGGTTGGATTTTAGATATCATAATCTTTTTTATTCTGATATCCGATTAAACCATATAATAATCTGACTATATATGTAGCCTAATACTCATTATCCAACAACTTATTATGTTTTCAAATCAATACTCAAGAGTCTTGACACCTTCGAGATCTCTTATCCTAAACAATTATATAATAATCAGGTGTTGTTTTAAATTAGAGATTATAATCTTCATGTTCTAAACAATTACCTATTATCTTTACATTTTGAATATATGTTTAAGATAACTTTGTATTTTCTGGTTTTATATGTTTAAATGTGATTTTAAACTAGTAAAATATTAATAATAAAAAAACTAGCCAAGTAAAAAATAGGAACAAAATTATAGACTATTTTTATTTGGTTTATTAGGATTTATCCGAATCCGATCCGAATTGAATTCAGATATTAGGATCGATAGAGAAATTCTTTTATTCAATCGGACCAGATTTCAAATAAGATCATAAAATTTCTAAATTTGAATAATCTGTTATCCGATACGATAAACACCCAACCTTACCCTGATAATGTAATAAATATGTAGTATTATTTAACACAAAGTGTAAGGCAGCGACGCTAAACAAGCTTAAAATTGGGATTCTATCGCTTTTATAATGGATTATGTTTGTTAATTAAATACTTAAAGTTGATTATTTAAGTAAAGAAAGGTGGTGTATATTTATATAGAAATAATCAATCAACGGACATAATGAATATAATAAATTTGGTTAAATGATAAAGCTAGGAACATTATTTTAGACTTGAAGATTATATGAAATCAAGATGGATTTTAGCGAAAAATATTTTCATTAATTAATGTCTAATTTACCTTTTCCTTTTCACGAATATTTTTATTTATGTTGTTTGATGTTTAAAAGTGAAACACGGTTGTTAACGAAATGTTGTTGGCATGTTTAAGCTAAGCAAGTAAACTACTTCTCTTTGTTACGTAGGCGAGTAAGTTGGTTGTTTCAAACTAGGGCCAAGCGGGCTTCAAGCGAGCTAGTATTTTTAAGTAGTTCGTAAGTTAAGTGAACGGGGAGCAATACTATGGTTAGGTTACGAGTTTAAGGTTGATTTAGTAAAATTAAAAAGGTAAAGGTAACGTATAACGAAGACATAAATTAATTGACCCTTGGACTTTTTGATATGTTCGAATGTTATAATGTGCTTTAAAAATATATATCATTGAAATTACGTCATAATTTTTAATTAATATAATATTTAGAGTACAAGCATCGAAACTCACCTCATTTTCTTTAGAGTGAATTGTCGTTTACCTCACTGTGGTTTATTCACGTTTGTCATTATCATCCAAAATATATTCTTTTTGCATATACCTCCCCAACGTTTATTTCTTGTTGTCATTTACATCCAACAAAGTTAACCATGTTAAAATTAACTTGTTAAAGTTATAAAATGACAAATGTACCATTTTAAATATATAACAAGACCCCCAAATCTACAGCCCTATTTTAGTTAAATCAAATGAGACTTGATCGACCTGTAAGGGAGAAATTAGTTCTTGCAGAGGAGAAACATCGATTCTTGCAGAGGAGAAATCGATTCTTGCAGAGGAGAAACGTCGACTATACCATCACCAATTCCATTCATAGCCATATTCCATATACATGCCACTGCATGCTTGCAAGGTATTCCGATCAGTTCCCATTTTCTACATGTGCAACTCCGTTGGTCAAGAAGAACTATACATTGGTCATGTTCAGGACCACTAACCTGATACTTGGACACACCATTCCAAATAACTATGTAATTTGAGGCATCAGACTTGATTCTTTCAAATATCTTGGTAACAACAGGAGTTAGAGGTCCATGACACTTTGCAATCATCTTACGTACCACAACAATTCTTTTCATTATGTACTCCCTAATAAACTCTAGGCAAGTTATGATAGGTTTGTCCCTTCCGCCAACTAATTGCTTATTGAAAACCTCACACAAATTATTCAACAATACATCACATTTTGATCTGCCTGCACATCACTTTATTTTTTAATTTGATAGAAATTAACAACAAAGGAATAATTAATTAAAGTTATCTTACCACTGAAATAAGCTCTTGACCAATGTCTTGGCGGAATCTGTTTTAACCAATCATGTGCTGCCTTATCTTGTTTTGAAACTTCCATCATAGCCTTATCAAATTGTTATGTCGTTGTTGCACTTGCACATTTCCAAAGTAGCTCTTTGTACACTTGACCCTTCCATTTTTGTTTCATGTTCTCATGGATATGTCTCAAACAATATCTATGTCCAGCACTTGGAAACACTTTACATATTGCAGGTATTATGCTCTACATGTAAAACAAAATTGATTTAGTATTGAAGTTATAATTGGCAACTTATAGTTATCACATACCTTTTGCCTGTCACTAATAAATGTAAAATTAGAGTTGGAATAGAGGTCCAAATCATCTCCTAAACACTGTAAAAACCAAACCCATGAATTTGCACTTTCAGATTCAATAATTGCATAAGCAACAAGATAAATTTCATTGTTCGCATCTATTCCAACTGCTGTTAAAATTTGTCCTGGATAAGGCCCTTTCATGAAACATCCATCCAACGCCAGTAGTTCTCTTCCACATATCTTAAATCTTTTTTTCAAGCCACCTAAACAAATGTAAAACCTCCTAAACTGCCTGGTTAAACTGTTTGGATTTGGTTCTTTTTTAACATCAATCTTAATGGTCGTGCCTGAAAAAAAAAAGTTTAATAGTAAATATTAGATCTATCAATGCAAAAGTTAAATGATAATTAAATGTTCATACCTGGATTACACCTAATTAGCTCATCACAATAGTCGCTTAGGTTTTCATATTGGCCCTTATAATCTCCTTGAAGCCATTTGGTTGCAATTGCCTTAGCCCTAAAAACCTTATTAGATGTGACCTGCACCTGGAATTTCTGTTAGTGCATATCTTGTAAAGCCTTCAATGGTATTTCTGGGTTGACTCTGATAGTTGGTTCAATCTCTTTGGCCAACCAACTTATAGTGAACAACTTCACATCTCGTGTTTGAAGGCATTGATGTTCTTTAAATAAAGTTTTAACAACCCAAGACCCTTCTTTTTTATCATATGAAATATGCAATAACCATGGGCAACTGGGTGTAGGAATTTTATTTTTAGGTTTGGACTTTGTTGACTTAGAACTGTCCACCTGTTGGGATCCACCACCAGCATAATGTTTTGTCCCAACCATCTGGATTTTTTCCCAAACACACAACACGAAATCTGCATTTATCATTCCTTAATATATACAATTGCCTTCTACTTTCTATTGCATACTTCTTCATCATAGGCCTAATATCATCTCTACTAGCAAAAGCCTGACCAACATAGAACGGACAATCCCCAGTTTGTCTCTCCTTCTTCTTCTGCTTCCTAATGTTTTTTAATGCTCCTTGCAATGGAGGTTCATCATCATACTCACTCACACAATCAAAGTCATCAATCTCAAAGTCACTCATATTATCATCTTCATCATCAGTTATATATTCATCTTCACAGTCAACAGCGGCTTTGAATTCGTCCATATCAATATTAACATCGTAAATCAAATTACCTTCATCTACTATATAGTCACAATCTTCCTCATCATCCATATCATAATCTTCGTCATTGACTTTATGTTCAACATAAACCTCAATAGTATTATGCTTCTTAACATGTTTCAGTATGTTAGTAACATCTTTATCATTAGCTAAGGGTCTTAAACCAAAATCTAGATCGTCTTCTGGAATTCTATAATGGAGTCTCATTACATCTTCTTTTTCATAACCAAGTTTCTCCACCATGTCATAAACCTTAATAATAGAGAAACGATCTATATCAACCATGTCAATAAAATCAATCTTACCTGTAACATCGCGTATTTCAGTAAATATAAATTAATAAATATATATACACACATATATATTAATTTTAATTTTTGTTAGAAAGTGATAATTACAACAATTATAATAATAATTATAATAATAATAATAAACATAATAATAATTATAATAATAATAATAAACATAATAATAATAATAATAATAATAATAATAATGATGATGATGATAAAAAAAATATATAACAATAATAATTTGATTAATAATATCCAGGGGTAAAATTTGTAAT
>BJCN01309303.1:0-11953 GCA_018326445.1 Flaveria brownii
GAACTATAGGCAGGAAGGGTGTTCGAAGTCTGGTTGCGGGGCCTCATGTCTAAGTAGCCCATATCTGCCCTTTAACAGTGATTCTGCATGCACCTAGGATATTTGTATGCTATGTGTTGTTTGGTTTATTGTGTACTGTAGGCTATGTGTTGTATGATTTATTGTATGATGCCTTGCTAGCGATATGGCTTTTTTTTTGGTATTCTGTATGCTATGTGTTGGATGATTTAGTGTTTGCTGTCTTGATATTTGTATGCCTTTTGCTACCGAGTCGGGGGTCTCTTTGGAAGCGGTCTCTCTACCTAACAAGATAGAGGAAAGACTCGCCTACACCTACCCTCCCCAGACCCTGCTCTTGAGTGGGATATACTGGGTTTGTTTGTTTGTTTGTTTTTAGTTATAGAAATTTGAATATAACACATGTAGACTTTTTGGAAAGAAATGTCACATTTTGCTATGCATCTTACATGGATTTTTATCATAAAATAAGCAAAAATATTGTGGTAAGACTAGTATATAACTTAAAAACAATAAAAATTTGAATCGTATCAAACAATATTCTCTAACAAAATAAAATAACTTTTGTTAAATGTCGTTTTGTTACACCTGTTATTTAAATAAATGATATTATTTAAATAACAGTTTAAAATAATAAAAGTAAAAAATAGTTTATCTAAATAAAGTTGAAAAAATATTATTATTATTTCTTTACTATTTTGTGTCATTTTCTTTTTGGGTAACTTTGTATAATAGCAACCAAGTTTTAAAAATTTTCTAATAAGATCATTCATAATTTTTTTTGTTTCAATCCGATCACTAAAGTTTATTTTGATGTTTCAATCATATGTATTTAACTTATTTAGGTAAAAACTTAAAAGGCTTAAGTTTGGATGGGTGATGGTTAAGGGTGTTAAAAAATATCTGAATTCGAAAATCCAATCCGAAAATCCGAATCTGAAATATCCGAATATCCGAAAATTCGGATTCGGATAGTAATTTTCAAAAGTTTCGGATATTTGGATATCCGGTTATCCGAAGACTAAAAAATATATTTTTTATTTTTTTTAATTTTAGATATATTTTTACTTTAGATTGAGATTTTTAGTGTATATTGTAAATTTTATGGTATGAGTTAGTTTTTATATTATTTTTATAATATTATATGTCTAATTATTGTAAAAAACTAAAAAATAAAAAATAAAAAAAATAAAAAATAAAAAATGAACTTCGGATATCCGAATCACTATCCGTATCCATATCCAAAATTTCGGATATCCGAAATTTCAGATACAGATACAGATAGTGATTTTCACTATCCGAAATTTCGGATATCCGACTTTGAACACCCATAGTGATGGTGGTCGAAGATGATGAGGCGGAGATGAAGGGGGTCACAAGTGATGGAGTCGAAGGTGATGGGGCGTTTTTGGGTTGGTTGCTGATGAGGGGGGCGGGGTTTGGGTGGGTCGCAGAGTTTGGGGCGGCGATGGTGGGGGGACGACAATAACGGTGTGGTCGGAGGTGGTGAAAGGTGGAGGGAGAGGGGAGTTCGAAGGTGAAACTGTGAAGGAGAAATGTGGTCGATGGTGCAGGTAGAGGGAGATAGTTAAAAAAAACAATTACCCAATAATCAAGTTGATTACATAGGATTAGGACACCACACCAAAATTATATCATCTAGCTAAAACAGTTAGAAAAATAAATTATCTGATTAAAATATTATTAAAACTTGATTAATATTTTATAAAAATTTTCTTTTATTTTAATAATACTTAACATAATCTATAGACAAAATAGCGTACATTGATATAGAGAGAGAAAATAATCAACGTCCCCAGAGATTTCGAGAAGAAAAACAACAAATCGTAATAATAACGTATAAACGTGTCTACCGTGAGTAGATATGTGGTGATAAGCCTATCTGACAACCACAAGACGTCGATCGATACTCTCTACCGGTGACGAAACAACCATACGCGGGAAATCCGACGGTGGCAGATGGCGGAGCACGGCGGCGGAGGCGGATGTTGTCCGCCGATGGATCTGTTCCGATCTGAACCGATGCACTTGGTGCAAATCATCATTCCTATTGAGTCTGCTCACTTGACTGCTTCGTACCTTGGAGATGTTGGTCTCATTCAATTCAAAGATGTATGTACTCGTTTCTGTATGTTTGTACGCTGATTGTTGCGTGAATTCGTTGTAAGTATGGGGAATTGATGAATGATTGTGGTTATAGTGTATTTTTGGGGCGTTAGGAGTGTATGTGGTAGTAATTTGGAAGTGAAGCTTGAACGTTGGGGATCCAGCGTGCTTAGGGTTTTACAGTGGTTTAACGTCGTTGATTTGTGGTATTTAGGGTTTTACAGGGGTTTAAAGTTTGATTATCTGGAAATTTGATGGTTTGAGATCAGGTTTTCTCTGCGTAGTTTTTCGCTTTAACGATATTGTATGTTTTCAATCATGTATTTTGAACAGGATCGCTATATAGAATTATGTTTAGATTTTTAGCGTAGGGTTTAGAGTGGTTTTTATTCTCCTTTTCTTTCTGATTTGTTGGTTCAAACGGATATATATGTATATTATTATATTTTAAATCTGATCTGAATTGCTTAGATTTTATTCGCATGTATTATTATGTATTCTGAAGTCTGGACAGAATCAATCATAGGACTAGATCAAGATGCTATTGTTTTTGTGATTTAAGTTCTGAAATTTATAGTTACATAGAAGGACAATTAACTTTACCATGTTTCAGTTATTATGATGTTCAGTCTTGTGCAGTGAGTTGGCTACTGAAATTTTCAACTAGAAAGAAGTTAGTTATCTATGTGAAGGGCTTAGGTGATATACTGATAAGTGGGTTCTGATTTAAAATATCATGCTTAATTTTAAGGAAATATAAGAAACATGAAGATTGCAATTTCTTTTATAATGTTTACATAAAAAACATTCTTGTAGTGTTCTTATAGGTTTGACTTGGTTGGGTGGAAAATTTGCTTTTGTTTTGCCTCTTTACTCTGATATTCTCCAAATTCTTAAGTTCTAACATATAACAACTTAACAAAATTTGTTCTACTGGTTGTTAATATTTCCTTCATTGGATTTCGCAGCTGAATGCAGAAAAAAGCCCCTTTCAACGAACATATGCTGGCCAGGTGAATTGTTTGTATTCCTCTTTATGCTTTAAAAAATCCTATATGACTTAACTGGCTTTCAAAATTAAAGATAAAATTTTACCTTGTGGAAGTTCAGATGATAGCATAATCTGCTCTACCTGAAAAAGATTTCTATTAGTTTCAAAATTTAGGGTTCTGTGAATGGTTTTCCAAAGTCATGTCCAAGTAAAGTTATTGCACTTTATGTGCATTTTTTGTGAATAGTTTCTGAAACTCAAGTCCTTCATGGGTTATTGTAATGCATTACTTTATAATCGAGTCAGTCCATGACAGTTACAATGTGCTCTGCTGTTCTATCTTCTAGGTAGCAGAAAAAATAGTAAATGTTCAATATTGTTTGTACAAGGATGCATGTTTGGAGTTTGTTACTTTCTACCATCTACTGCAGATTGCTTGCTTACTATTTTTAATATTCAATAGATACCAAAATACTAAAACCGTATTGAACCATTTTTATTTCATTGTTACATTTATTGTGGGTGAAATTTAGATAACAAGTTATTTTAAGTCAATCTTGGAAAGGGATTACACTCTTTGTATGATTAAGTGTCAAGCTCAAAGTTTTGTGTATTAGTTACTTCTTGTAGTTTTTATTATTGAGACGATTCGTTAAATTGCTTTAATCATGAAGATTAAAAGATGCGGAGAGATGGCACGGAAGTTGCGGTACTTCAAAGACCAAATGTCAAAGGCAGGTTTCACACCCTCAGTGAAAACTGAAGCTAAAAGTGATATTAGTCTGGATGACCTAGAGGTATGTATAGATTAATTGAATTTTGATGTAAATGCAAGAAAATAAATCTGAATGAGGCCCACCCTCGTCACTGGTTAGGATATTTATAATTTATAATGATTGCTATTTTATAGGTAAAACTTGGAGATCTTGAAGCCGAGCTCATTGAAATAAATGCAAATAGTGAAAAGTTGCAGCGTGGTTATAATGAGCTTGTAGAATATAAACTTGTCCTACAAAAGGTAAATTACACTTTATAGGCTTGTTTTGGCAATATTTTAAGGAGTTTTTCTTTTGGCTTCTCCTTGACCAAATTTTGATGACATCATTATTTTACCAAGTTTGCTTGATATATCATTTTCTTAAATTTTTATCACACTAAGTATCGTTTTTATTACTACTATTGTAATTTATTTTTATTGTGACAGGTATTGTATTGTATTTATTTTAGTTATTATTATTATTATTAAATAGTTGGGTTTAATAGATCTTTTTCATGATATTACCAATGCTTTGTGTGATTAGTCTGGTAATTAAAATTTTATCTCAACGAAATTTATGGCAGTCTAAAATGGCTTTGATCATCTTCTGCAAAAATCATTTTAACAGCTTATTTTAAAGTTCCATCACAATCATATAACTCTAAAAATCATCTTTTAAGAGCTTATTTTAAAGTTCCATTAAAATAACATAAAGCGATTGATGGTTTCATGCATGTGCGCGCACACAGATGCTCAATATATATGTTTGTACCCAATCTCTTTCAGCTCCCTACCCTAATATTTACATTTGATATGGTGGTATCCTGTATTAGATATTTTTGAAATTGTTTGCCAGGCTGGAGATTTTTTTGAAGCTGCACAAACCAGTGCTGTAGCTCAGCATAGTGAAGCTGCATCAGAGCAGGCTCATGAAGAATCTTTGGAAACCCCTCTTTTGACAGATCAAGTACAGATTATGATATTATAGTTTTAATCTTTTATTTTCTTTATCAGTTGTGTTTTTCCGCTTTAAAATGGGTTATTTCTGATGAATATATGTAGGAATCAAAAACTGACCAAGGTAAACAAGTTAAATTAGGGTTTCTTGCTGGTCTTGTGCCTAAAGCAAAAGCCATGGCTTTTGAAAGAATTCTATTCCGTGCTACAAGGGGAAATGTCTTTCTGAAGCAGGTTGCGTTGGAAGAAGCTGTTGTTGATCCTGGCTCCGGAGAGAAGGTTAATAATACATTTCTTCTTATTGGTTATCAGTTGACATTTTTTTAGTTGATTTAGGTTGGTTTGCACTTTGGGACGCTATGTAGGCAGTATGTGGCATTTGTTTTACACTCGGGTATCATTATGGTATGGGTTTGATAATAGGATGGAATGTGATGAGTTATTAGACACAACATGTGGGCTTGGTGGATACCAATGTATCTTCGTACCCTTCCTCTTAAACCACCCACAACCCTATCAAAGGTCAAATACATTCCCTGAAATCGAAATCCTCAAACCTATCACAAACAGACAAACTTATGTTCTTTCTTCCAAAACTCACATTCACCTAGGTTAATATTACATTTCTCTATGTTGAATATCAATGACATTATTGTGACATTAGTGTGTTCAGTTATTTGACTTGTTTCAAAGAAGTATGACACTATAGGACTATATGATGTGATTTTGAACTCAAGAAATGGGTATGGGTTATAATAGTCTGAAGATGGGAATGAGCATGGATTTCTAAACCCATCACTTTAAGTGAGTAATGAGTTTGGAGGATATCAACCCCATTCCTTCAAACCCACACTCTTAAATCAAACATACACGTTAACACTATCAAACCCGTACCCTCTACAAAATGCTTTTAAAGCACCTCTTTCTTTCTTTTTGAAAACCCTCATTCACCTAGTTGTGAAAATTAGCTGATTGTCACATTATACAATTTGTGAATTTTGTCATTTCATTAATGGGTTGGTATGCTCAAATAACTATCCTGCTAGCATGCTACCACTTCTTTTTTATATCATTTCATTAAGAACATCGAGTACCACTTTTATAGATGTTAACATGTGCCTACCATTGTACAGGTTGAGAAAAATGTATTCCTGGTTTTCTTTTCTGGAGAAAGATCAAAAAGCAAAATCCTCAAAATATGTGAAGCTTTTGGGGCAAATCGTTATCCTTTTGCAGAAGATCTTGGCAAACAAGAACAATCAATAGCTGAGGTATGCTACAGCCTTCTTAATTAGTTATTTCAGTTACTTGTTTTACCATGCATTGATGAAAGTCAAGAATGTTCACTTACTAAATTTAGCGTGTTTGGGCCACAAGATACTGATCATTGAGATTTACACTTCTAGGTATCTGGAAGGATATCTGAGCTAAAGACAACAATTGATGCTGGCCTTCTACATCGTGGCAATCTTTTACAAACAATTGGAGAACAATATGAACAGTGGAATATTCTGGTATGTGTTGTATCACTCTTTCCATTAAACCTGCCCTTGAATTTTATTTTTTTATTGCTCAAACAAGGCACTTAGGCAGATGGAACCCACTTGCTTACTGTGTTTGGGATCATTATTAATTAGCTCATGCTTTATAACCATAATCTGTTTTGATCCCTTAACCTCATTTTTCAGGTGCGGAGAGAGAAGTCTATATATCACACCCTAAATATGCTCAGCATTGATGTGACAAAGAAGTGTCTTGTGGCTGAAGGGTGGAGTCCCATATATGCAACTGAACAGGTCTTTCTTTTTTTCTATGAATGGGTCGATTTAAGGGTTTTTTTTGGTCAAAATGGTCAAATCAAATATTTAGCCAAAAGGAGAAGGGGTCAAAAACAGGTTGTAAGTATTTTTTTAATGCATGCAGTCATGCAATACAACCTTTTAAATCCTCTAATTCAAAGATTCATATTGTCATTTTGACTATATTTTTTATTTTATAATCACGATTAACACATTAATTATCTATAAATAAATATAAAAAAATAGACAAAATGTGCTAGTAGGTCAACATAACCTGGCATGGCCCATTAGGCCGTACTAAAAAGTAAAAATACCGTTTTGACCCGTTACCAACTCGCCTGCCCACCCATCTAGTTCATTGGAAATGGGGGCAGGGATGGGGAATTACTAGATGGATGTACGTTCTTTTGTTTGTGGAATACTTCATTTCATATCATATATTTTTAGGCAGATTGGTGTTTCGTCGGTCTCTGCTTTATGTGAATAAAATTCAGGGCATCTAGAGTTTTGAGCTAAGTATATTATATACCTTCTTTTTGCAGATTCAAGATGCACTAGAGCGGGCAACAATAGATTCAAACTCACAAGTTGGTGCCATATTCCAGGTTTTGCACACAAAAGAGTTACCTCCGACCTTCTTCCGGACAAACAAGTTTACCGATTCCTTTCAGACAATTGTTGATGCATACGGGTCAGATTTACTTTACTTATTCATTGGCCCTTGTCATGAATTTGGTTTTTTTATTTAAATGTAAAACAAAACATTTTTTACATGTTAGACTTGAAGCCAATCAAAATACCTTGCTATTAATATATATGACATGAATTGTTATATGAATTAGACCAATGTGAGTATTGTAGTTGTTCCCTTAATATTTTTCATACTGCCTTGTATTTAATCTGCTGTTACTGCAGGGTCGCGAAGTACCAAGAAGCAAATCCTGGAGTGTATACTATTGTCACATTCCCATTTCTATTTGCTGTAATGTTTGGCGATTGGGGCCATGGTATATGTCTGCTGCTTGCAACTTTATTTTTGATATTCAAGGAAAAGAAATACTCCACTCAGGTAACTTGTTCTCACCTCCTTGACCTAATTTAACTGTTCTTCCATTGTTAAATGAACAAGCCCCAAACAATATTTTTTTACTCAAGTTTATAACCAACTTAAGATTAGAGCAATATAGAAATCAGCTTACACTTCATTACCAATTTTAGCAGCCAACCTTATTTCATAGGTTTTACTTGTAAATCACTGACGCGACACTGGTTGATGCCATGCCAGGCTGCCAGCCTCACAGTAGATGCGACGAATTGAGAAAGTGTTTATTTGAAAACAGATAAGTGAACTTGATACAAGTTTTGCGTAGTTATCTGTTTTCAAATAGTTTATTTCTGAATTACATGTCCCAAATGTCAAATTGAATAAATATACATTGAAATGACAAATAAGATGCCATCTGAGCAATTGTTGAAAATTAGCAAAAAATATGACCTAATGTGATAAGAAAAGAACTAATAGAGATAGAAATAGGCTAGATTTTATTGAAAACAAGATGATAGTGGCCCGATTCGAGAGGGGCAAGGTCTCCAATTACAAGAACAAAGATAAACAAAATAACTTCAATGCCAATAATGAAAAACTAGCCTGTTATTTATACTATCTAGAACCTAAAATCAAGCCTCTAATTTCCTGGAAGATCCTTGATTTTCTGGAAGGTTATTTGTTAATTTGATTGAATACAATCACTCATTGATCTGATCGAGTGGATTCAACCAATTTCCAAATATAGAATTCAGCTGTCCCACTTTGACAGCTGTGACCCGATTCTGATTCTTTTTCCTGGAATACACCTTCAATGGTGGGACTTTATCTTTATCATAATGATAGAGCAAGTTACATATTTACAATCAGGAATAAAGTGTAACTGGGTTGTAAAATTGATAATGAAACGTTTTAAGTTGGTTTTACTTCTCATATCATTTAAAATTTGTTGCTAAAATGTGGAAATCATGTAAAGTTGGTTTCTATTTTGTACAGTTTGATTTTCTTTATTATGCATGAAGAATAACATAGCTATGTTTTTTTTGGTGAATACAGAAACTTGGAGACATATTGGAAATGACCTTTGGGGGTCGTTATGTTATATTGCTGATGTCAGTCTTCTCTATCTACACGGGTTTGATCTATAATGAGTTCTTCTCTGTTCCATTTGAGCTCTTTAGTCCTTCAGCATATGTATGTCGTGATGCTGCTTGCAGGTATTCATCGCCCACTCTTCCCGAAAAGAAAACCTAGGATGGTGGGCGCTCATTTGGGGGATGTGGAAATTTCAACCTGTATATATATGTGATACAAACCGGAGTTTCGGGGAGGTTTGGGTGATTAATACAAGGGAGGTGGGAAATTCAACTCATTTTGGGAGTCTTTTAATTAGTATTAGGCTTCCATTCTTAATGGTTTTCTTGTTAGGGAAGGTTACTTGCCATCAAGGTAGTTGTGTTTTTTTAATGGGACAGGGCTGGTCGTTTAGGGGGTGAATTAGTAGTCTTCTGGCTTGGGAGATCCCCACTTCTTTACTAGTAGGTCTGGGGAGACAGGTTATATCAGATTGGGTCGATCAGGTTGTGTTTATCTTAGACTCGCCATATCACAAAAACTAGCTAAATGGGAATGGGTTGAATAGGTTGAAA
This sequence comes from Flaveria brownii, assembly GCA_018326445.1. Taxonomy (NCBI): domain Eukaryota; kingdom Viridiplantae; phylum Streptophyta; class Magnoliopsida; order Asterales; family Asteraceae; genus Flaveria; species Flaveria brownii. The sequence goes on from BJCN01309303.1 coordinate 9,344, forward strand.
GTTACCCGAAGTTTATTGTAACTACATACAACCTACTAAAGTATTATCTTCAAAGATTTATATTATTGTTTTAGTAATTTTGTTTTTGTAATCATACATAACTCATCAGTTAATCATTAAAGAATGGACATAAAGAGTCTTTGGAGATCTGCCCTGACCTGGCTTATTTCGGCCCATGCTAAAAAATGACCCGTGTAAACCCAAACACATTTTGACCCATAACCCATCCACCTAACTTGCCCATCTTCAAAATAACTACTTTCACCTTATCTTATATTTGCCTCTCTTTTATATGCAGTGAAGCTACCACAATTGGTTTGATAAAGGGAAGGGATACATACCCATTTGGTGTTGATCCTTCGTGGCATGGGAGTCGAAGTGAGCTGCCGTTTCTCAACTCATTAAAGATGAAAATGTCAATTCTTATTGGTGTAGCACAAATGAACCTTGGAATAATATTGAGCTTCTTCAATGCATTATACTTCGGGAATGCTGTAAATATATGGTTAGTTTTTTGTGCTGATATCTTGTGACATGCCAGTGATAATCTCATTAACTTCTTTTGCTTCAATTGGAAAGAGAGTTCTTATGTTTTCATCAAGTAAATATGTTTTAAAGTTTGCAGTGGTTTAATATTATTAATAAAAAAGAGGTTTGAAAGATAATATAAAGATTACTCTTTTTTACCTTTTTAGTTGCGTATTCAAAATATATTTTATCAATCATGTGCTTGTACTTTCACAAATATATCAATGACATCATCTATCTCTAAGTCTATAATCTAAATATTAATAAACATAGATCATCTGCAAGAGGAAATGATCAGTGTTCTCTTCATTGATATGGCTATGACAGAAGTGATCAGTGATACAAATAAATAAGTCACCCATACTTAAGATCAATTTACAGATCCATGCATATTATATGCAATATTACTGAATAATATATTATTCTCACTCATAGTAGAGCCTCTTTGAGTTTCAGGTTCCAGTTTATCCCTCAAATGATCTTTTTGAATGGCTTGTTTGGATACCTTTCCCTACTCATCATTGTGAAATGGTGCACTGGTTCACAAGCTGATTTGTACCATATAATGATATACATGTTCCTTAGTCCTACCGATGATCTTGGTGAAAACCAGCTTTTTGCGCATCAAAAAACCATTCAGGTTGAATTTTATCTCCAACGATTCAAATGTTTTAAATCAGTATTGCACAACTAATACAATTTTTTTTCATATTTGCATGTATGATGTTTAAGTATTGCTGAATTGATAATGAATATTGTTACATTAACAGCTTGTGTTGCTACTACTATCCCTAATTGCTGTTCCATGGATGCTGCTACCTAAGCCCTTCATTTTAAAGGCACAACACAACAGGGTATACCTTTCAATCCATGGCTCCATGCACAATTGCGCGCGCATTTAAAAATCTTTTATTTCTCCGCATGTTATATTCATGATCATTTTTCTTATGGCATTTTGTTTTCATGACCTTAGACACACCAGGGCCAGTCGTACACACCCCTCGAAGGTGAAGATGAGTCATTGCAAGTGGAGGCACATCATGATTCCCATGATCATGAAGAATTCGAGTTCAGTGAAGTATTTGTTCATCAACTCATCCATACAATTGAATTTGTACTTGGGGCAGTATCAAACACAGCTTCATATCTTCGTCTATGGGCACTCAGGTATGCCACACCTATCGTGATATGAAGTAAACCTATTTTAACATACTTTTGTTTTATAAAAAGCGGCTTTTCTTTTTCTTTTTATCACTATTTATGTCTGCACTTAATGTCTTAATCAAGTTGTTGGTGGTTCTATTAAGAGTATCAAGTTCATACTTTGGTAAATCAATCATGAAAATATTCACATAATTTTACAGAGGTATAGTGTAGGAGCGATGAAAGTGGTGATGGGTTGGTTGTGAGATCATTATTTGTAGTTGTGAACATTGCAATACGGATTGTAATATTATTTATGTTTTTGGTAATGATTTGAGACCTTAATAAGAGGTGTTAATTTCATCTCATGTACTTAAGAACATGAATGGATCGATTTGGGTTTGTAACCAACCTCAAACTGGTCAAATAAGATGTTTAGTAAAGAAGAACAAGTCAAACGGGTTAAATTCACCCACAGTCCATTTTTAATGCGTATAAACCTTTTGAATTAAACAAACAAACTAACTAACTAACTAACAAACATACCCAGTATATCTCACTCAAGAACAGGGTCTGGGAGGGGTAGTTGGTGGCGAGTCTTTCCTCTATCTTGGGAGATGGAGAGACTGCTTTCGAAGAGACCCCCGACTCGATAGCAAAGGCAATGACAATAGCAATCATGATATATAACATGCAACACATAGGTAAAAATCACATAAAGATTTAGATAGTGCGTACAACAAATTAGCGGCATGTAACACCTATAAAGGGCAGATGTGGAAATGCCTACACCTCACGCCACGCGAGGGGTCCCGCATCATGCCTCCGTATACCCTTCCTACCCACAGAACCCACTAAAAGTCCTTAATTTTAATTCTACGCCTCCACGCACTCCTATCCTCGATCATGTGCTCAGAGAGGTGCAAGTCTACCATATCT
>BJCN01309370.1:1950-13596 GCA_018326445.1 Flaveria brownii
AGGCAAAGGCAATGTTCTGTTAGACTCATGGGGAAGCGTGATCATGTTTATAATTAGGATTAAGGAGTTAGTACAGTGGTCATTTATTCCCTGGGGAATTAATAAAATCATAAGATAGGCTGAAAATTAATAATGAGGAGCATGTGCAAACACGAGCTGAGGCAAGCAGCGGCGCGTCCTTTTTATTCGTTTCTAGGGTTTTGAAAAAGAACTGACCTCCAAAGTTGGCTAACCACTTTCTTTTGTTGTTAATTATCCCCGATTCCCCGTTAAATAAGCTTGCTTAGGTCCTATAAATGGTATCAGAGCAAGCACTATCCGGTGACATACGGTAGCTAAAAAAGTACGAGAATCGGTGAAGTTGAAAATGAAGATATACTGATCTACTATGCAGGAAAGGTTCTCAGCAATGGACAAGGTGTCTTTTGGAGGGGGATTATGTTAAATTTCTAGAGAGCTACAACTGTTTTAGGGACTGTTTGAATTGAGGGTTTGGGATGCGCTAATGGGAATGGAAATGATCAAAGATGTTTGATCTGAGGGAATGATTTTATAATCGAGAATCATATCCTCAAACTAGAGATTCTCTATGCCTGCCAAATGCCAATAGAAGTGGATATAGAAATTGATTCTCATTCTATTCCACTCTGCTATCCAAGTTGTAACCACAGTTGATTCTTGACTACAAACCAAATGCCACCTTAGAAATTAGGGCTTAGTGGTGTGCCTTGGACTATCTAATAATTAGGCCATTAGGGTTTAGTTATAATGAGTCAATAATTCATTTCTGAATGCTATATTTTGTAAAAAAGTACAACTAAGAAAGCTCGTGAACCGTCAAACTAAATCATAATACTGTGTACTATATAACATGAAATTGGTAATCATCATAGAACTAAGAACAGAATCACAACATAGAGTACAGTTGATTTATACTCCAGTAAAATGCTTCAACTTTTGTGCTATCTATACAGGTTGTATCGAAAATGAAATGCAGAAAGCAAAACTGCTAGCACTCAACTGATTGAAAAGCAGATAAACATATCAGGGGATGAAGCATGATGTCAGATGATTATTTCTGCTATACAAAATGTTAGTCAAGCAGTAAAGCAACAGATCGGCTCGTTTCTAAAGCTGAGAAGAAGCAGTTAAGTTTACTAATATTTCTTACAGATACAAATCCAAATCAGCAAGAAATTCATAAACGAAAACAATCTCTTCAATGGGAAATTCTATACCGTCAAATCAAATTGAATCTCTGTATACTACACAACACAATAACATACTCATCAAATGGGTAAGATACAGGATTAAACCACAAGATTTGATTATATTAAAAAAGCAAGCAACTCAAATCCAATTAGCAAATCAGTATACACACTGATGCTTGACTGTAATTTGTGATCTGCAACTTCTAATAGAGATTTCTTACCATATTTACCATCATGTTTAATTATTAGTTTATTGATACGTCTAGGCAGATAAAGGCGCAAAGGGCTCACCTGTCGACTAGGCGCAAAAAAAGTGCACGCCCAAGACAAGAAAAGTGCAATAGCAAAAGATAAAAATAAATAAATAATAGGCATAGAAAATTAGTACAGCCACCCAAATATAAAAAAAGGAATATAATTAGCAACTAAAATCATCCAGCTAATAGTTGGCAATTAAAATCATCCAACTAAGAAAATCAAATTTAACAAGTGTAGTCGTTTATACTACACTAAATCTACTCGATTAAACACTAATCATGTAAGTATAGCCCAAGAAAGAAAAGAAAATAGAAAAAGCCCAAATAAAGGGGGAAAAAAGTCCAGGCAAATACAAACAAAGCCTGGACGAAACAATAAAGAAGCCCAAAACTAACTTTAATAAATGGCACCGGGTAAGAGAAAGAGACGTAGAAGCGCCTGTGTTGAAGAGAAGGAGAAGAAAAAGAAGTGAGTGCGAGGAAGAAAAAAGAATAGATGAGAAGCAGAAACTGGACTTCTAATCTAAAGCCTGGTGAAGAACTTTGCCTTGCGTCTGTTCAAGGCGCCTCGCCTCGCTTGAGTGCCTAGGCACACCAGGCACTAACCTTTGACTACACAGTGATACAAAAACTTAAGACAAAGGATATTAAACACCTCAAGCCTAAAGTCATAGGCTAACCCTCGGACAAACTTAACATGGTGAATTTTATTAGTAGTCCATAATTTAAGGCTTATAAGGAGTTTTTTTAATCTTATCATGTGATATACCCTCCCCCATTTCTAAAAAAATTTCTTAGTCCTCTTTCTTTGAGGACGGGCATTGGAGCAACCAGTAAGGTTGTTGCTTTATGACATTAAGGCTGCTTGGAAAATAGCCTCCGACACAAAGTGCAAGGTAAGGTTGTGTATATTAGATTAAGGTTGCTTGGAAAATGGGAGCTAAGTCAAGCCTCGGGTAGCCCTAGTCCTCACTCTTCGATCATTGTTTTTCCATTTTTAAGTTATTATATTTATGGAACAATATAAATATAAAACATGAGATACAACGTTTTTAACTTCAAACCGAAAAAGAACTAATTATCACACCTAATACATGCACATATTCCCAAGTTCTCACTCGAGCCATAAATGTTTCACCAATGCTTAAGATCTCAATCTTGATCTTAAGATCTTACAACATCATATCTTCTTTATTCAGAAAACATATAGATCTTGCCTAGGATCTTCGTAACCATAAGCTCTGCATAAGATCCCGATCTTGACCATAGGATCCAATCTTGCTTGACTTGAATTACTTATTTAGAAAACTAAAATGAGCTAACTTTGTTCAAAAAAAAAAGGGAATTAACCAAGTAAATCAAGAAAGTAAATTTCATGGTCTTTGACTTCACCATTTAACACAATATCTAAATCCATAATTACTTAACTTAGTAATCTTTTTTATATGCATTGAATTATTACTATCATGTTTTCACTTTCAATATCTCGTACTCGGTATACATCTAGTCTTTGACATGAATTTCAATATAAAAAAACTACTAGGACATTTAACTATTTAAGTAGAATTTATGATCTCAAATCCATCTTGTGATCCCAAATTTCCAATCGTACCAAAACAAAGTGATCTTGATCTAGGCAACCTTTGTTTTACCTCCTTAAGTTCATGTTAGTTAACTTCTATTTCACTATTATAATAGCCACATATTGGTTTAACTTAGAATGTCCTAACTAGTTAGAGAGAACAACTTCTAGTCGAGACTTTAGCGACATTCCGGCTGGATTCCGACGAGTTTTTTGTTTCTTTAGGGAATAAGAGGAGGGGGAGAGAGAGAGGGAGAGGGGAGGAAGAAGAAGAAGGAGAGGTTTGGTGTGTATGATAAAAAGAGGAAAAGGTAACTTGGTGCAGATAAAAAGAGTACAAAAGTACACTACGTGTGCAGAGAAAAAGACAAAAGTATAGGAAAACCAAAGCAAAAGTATCATAATTTTTAATTTTTAAAATTGTTGAAATAAAAAAAGACATGAACCCTAGGGTTATGGACTTGTGGTATGGTGCAACATTCATATAGCTAAACCCATGTAACTTCTAGAAAAAGATACAAATTTATAAGTCATATAGGCTAAAACCATTACAAGGTTTCTTTAGCAATAAATTCTAGGCATTAATCTATTTTGTGAAGATTTAAACCAAAGATAGAATTTGCTTACTTAAATCCTATGCTTAATTGCAAATGAATAAAGGATCTTTAAAAGACTAGTATAACCTTACCAGGCAAGAATCCATGGAAACAACTGAAGGTGATATGGTTTTTAAAAAGCCAAATAAAATATGTTGCAACATTTCATAAAAGAAAACAAGATCAAGAACAAGTCAACAAGAGAAGTAGATAGAAGTATCCACTTCACCACCCTAGATAGCTTTACTCTGTTAGGTCATTAAATAGTTTTGTGCATACATGAGACAAAATCTCAGTTTTGTGTCCAGAATACTAATCATTTATTTGAGTTCAAGATGGGTGTGGTGAGACAATCTTGATTCTGCAACAATAAATAGAAGAAAATTTTAAGGAAAAAGAGTGCAAACAAGGACAGGATAACATACTCTGAAACAACAAAGAAAACTGCAGATGCACCTTTGAAATTTAAAAATGCATAATATTTATAAATGCAGCATTTAGTAGAGTAATGCAAACAATAACAAGTACCTTTGACGAGCAGCAAGACATCTTATACTCCAAACCATTGACCACATTAGCATCTTCCATGGCAGCAGATATGGCAGAAGATTCATCCATATCCGAGAACTGGCGTTTATTTCTGCACATAGTTAGAATTTTGTTATCATTAGAAAATTATTTAATGCTTGCATCCTGTCGAACTCAAGATTGGACAATTAGAAGTGTTAAATCATATTCCACGATAAAGGTTCATTTGTCTTTAATTCTTGAGCCAGAGGGAATGTTTTCACCTCCGCAACATAATGCCAGATTCCTTTTCTCCAGGCACAACTGAAAGAAAGTCATTGTGAAGATAAGCTGCAAAATTAGGATCCACAGAAACTGCAACTTCAGTCTTTTCACTCTCATCATCCATCAGTTGGATGGTTAAACAACACGGTCCAGAAGACTGTAAAGCATAAAGAATGAATAAACCAAAACACTTACATGCCAAAAAAAAGAGGGAATAGAGTGAACTGAGGATAATGGCAAAAAAAAGCTTACACACTGAAATCTGTATATGTTCTCCTCATGAAGGAGAGTATGTGCATTCTCATAGTATACAGAATCAACAAATTTTTCAGGCTTTCGCAATCTTTCATATTTGTATAGTTGAAGTAGTTTGTTGTCCACCTCGTCATCTGCAACACTTTGAAGCTGCATACGTAAAGGAATAGTCAAAATCTTTCCCCAAAGACACATAAATAAATAGGATAACTTTCATATATACCCCTCAATACGTGCAAAATATATCATATAGATATATATCCCAAGTCCAAGTTTTTGATGCATAAAGTACATGCTTTTAAAGCATGTTTTCAGTATATACGTTACGTTACAAGTTTTGAGGGGTATATATAAACCAGCCCTTATGAATAAGCATAAGATCAATAGGTGCATACCTGTTTCACGAGCTTATAAATCAGTTTGTCTAAAGTAAATAACACATAAGATTGATTTCCAAGAATGGCACGACAATCATCTTCAAATTTTGCATTATCAGTAGATCCATCAAGTAGATTGTATAAAGAGCTCATAAATCTGCAAAGTATGATCTAGTGAGGAAAAATATAAGTTGCAAGAACCCAAGTAGAAGATAAAAATGAGGAACTGAAGTACTTAGAATACAAATAAGGTGGGGAAGTGTCCTTTGCAGTTCTCCACTTTGTTTCAGCAGAAATTGAATTAAGCTTAGCTGACAATAGTCTGTCATACAATACCTGGCAGAATATAAAAATCCGAGTAAATAATACTATAAGTCAAAGAATGAATCAGAAAGAAAAACAAAAAATGAAGTTTTATTCTTACTTGGTGAAGTCTAAAAAGAACATAAAAGGATTCATTTCCGTAAAAGATGTTACAATCTTTTTTCCCACATGGAAAAACAACATGTTTTGCCAGTGGTTTTGCAGTAAGCAATACATGATCAGAAGATAGCAATGAAGTCGCATCTCCACCACCAAAGTTTGCATCTTCTATTCCCTCAGCCTCACCTTCACTTTCTGGTCTACCATCAATAGAATCATGGTCTCCATCTCCTTTATGTTCTTCCCTTGACACATCAGCAGCAGCAGACTCACTGCCTGACACATCATCACCACCTTCTGGAACAGCCTCACTGTCCTCATCATTAGCATCAAGATCAATTTCCATGCTATGCTTTGCTTTAGCATGTGACCCATTATTATCTCCATATGCAGCAAAATCAACCTCATTAAAATCAGCATTTGGTGACAACTCCCCCTCTTCTTTCTCAAATTTAGCATAATTTCCATTTGCCACTGTTAATGGTCTTGAGATATCACCATGCTGTAGAACAGAAAATACATATTAGATATGAAGTAACTCATTGGATACGTGAAATAAGTGGCAAACAGATTAATTCAAACCTGAGATGAAGGAACCTTATCAATGTTTGACTTGACTTCAATGCCATACACACGAGCATTATTTGGTTTAGAAATAATGTTATCATTTACAAGACTAACTATTGGTGCTATATCCTCGACACATGTGTTCTTAGATCCATCTTTTTTAGACAAAGCACCTCCATTTGGTAAAATGTCCTTGATTGAAACTACAGTTTTTGGTAAAACATTATCATCTTTGTTGCATGATGGCTTTCCTTGCTTAGTATTAAGGGTAACACTATCGCCCCCTGTACTTCCATCATTGTCACCTTCATTTTTGGCAGCACCACGTGTAGGTATCTCAACATCTTCATCATTATCAGAATTATGGGGCCGATAAGGAACACCGAGCATTGGCTCCAAGAATGTAGTCCAAAGTCTTAATACATTATACAGTTGTTCCTTGGTTGTGCAGATCTCCTCACATGAATATTTAATAAGTTTAAACAAGTCTTCATGAATATCTTTGTCAGTAAACTCAAACGCAAGATTTGGCATAATAGAATGCTGATTTGCAGCAGCAATACTAAGAAGCGCATCATCTTTCTGGCCCTGTTCCTTTATTTCTTTGATCTCAGTCACTAAGGCTGGTCATACAGAAACCAAGGATAATTCAGATATAAAAGAGAGAAGTAACAGCCAACTGTGCAATCAGTAAATGCCAGATTTACATACATTTTGCGCTCAAATTTTTTGAATCTTGTTGCTTGAAATAGAAACTTCGGTGATCAAGTGACTTGTAATGATTCTTTGCATAAACATCAGCCCAGACCTTGTCAAAATCTGATCGACATTTTGTCCATTCATCTTGTTTCTGCTTCAGTCGAATTAATATAACAGGCAAAGAAACAGATGGGTTTTTACGCAGTGTCTCCATCACTTCAAGACCATGATCACCATATAGACGTTCAATGCAACGTAAATTCAAAGCTACAAGTATTATTTAAAAGATACATAAAATAAGAATAAATTGATAATTGTACAATAGAATTCATAAGAAAGATAATATAAATATATAATCACCACTAAAGTGGTCTTCGATACGGATAGGGCCCTCGGAACCAATCAAACAGCCATTAATGCGGTTTTGTAGTTCCTCAGCACGTTTAATAGTTGAACTCGCAGACTCCAACAACATGTCTAGCTCAAACCTAAAAATGAATCATTAAGAAACTTAATTTGATATATATCTGTATCTATTTTCTATATATTTAGCACTGTTAAAATGCTAATTTACCTGTCATCTTCACATTTGAACAGGTTCTCTTCATACTGGTTTCTACGCATATGTTTGAACGAGTAATCTTCACTACCAGAAGTCACAGATACCCAGAGATCGTTTAGTACTTGAGTACCAAGCTCTGATCTTTGACTTACTGATGGAATCGGGTACTACAGAAGATAAAGGACAAAATATAAACGGTAAAACATGAAAGAAAGTTACTTGATAGCTGTAAAAAAGAATCAGAAGACACAATGGACTAACATCATCAGGAAGAAGTCTATAACTGGGAGTGCATCTCTGACAATTAGAGAGGTCAAGCTCTTGTATGGATTTCCCCCAATACTTCTCTTTGTACTTGTCTTTCTCTTTACTAGCATCAATTTCACGCTTGTTCTCCCTTTCTTTCTCCTCTGTTCTTGTTGACTTGGAAACATTCCATAAAGTTTCTTACATGAAGAAACGTGAGACGGTGAGAAATTTTCTATTCTAAGTGCACACTTATGTAAACTAACATCAAAAAAGATTTAAAAAAAAGGGAAATCGGAAAACAAGAAGCAACACATACTTTTGTCCAAGACGCCAGCTAAGAACCCATCTGCAAACAAGACACACTAGTGAAGATGAAAATGAGTCCTCAAAGGAGAACAGAAGTATACAAAATCAACAAAAGTCACCTATGTTCTCGCAACGTTCCAAAAATGCACTGAATCCTTCCATAAGATCTGTGTGCTTCCCAAGTAAATCAGCAACCTGAAAAGGATAATTAATAGATACATCAATTTCACATTGTCTACATGAAAAAACAAAGCAGGGAACGCTTCCTTTAGAGCAATGTAGTTATTCAAGTAATGAAGGAAGACAAAAATGGATATAAAACTAGCACAAGCTATGTAATATACCAAGCTCTGTAATTCCTTCCTTGTAATTATTTCTGTGCTATAGATATGAAGGCATTTCAAAAAAGCTTGATAATCATCTGCATTTCGTAACCTGTTCTTCACATTCTCACAGAATTTGAATTCTTGGCTGTACAGACCTGTAACGAACAAATACCATAATGTTAGAGAACTTTAGTGAAGAAAATCTGAACCAATACTACTGAGTTACGGAAAAATTCACTACTCCAATGTTAACATGAGATTCATCAGTCAATAGGAGATCAAAAGCATGAAAAATGGCAGGCTCAAAGTTTGGATATTTTTTCCCTTAGATGCTGACAAAAATAGAAATTTCATCAAATGGGTGTGTTGATTGTGTTCTACGGCTAACTTCCGCACCCCTTTAACTATATTGGAAGCAATTTGCATATTCTTCACAACTTGCAAACCAGAAAGGCGGTATTATAAATTCAGGATCAATAAGAAAATTTGACAAGTCATAGAAAGAAAGCAAGGTAATGATCATTCATTGAAACAAATGAAAAGAATATTTATGAGTTCAACAGCTGATAAATTAAGCATCTACTCACTTTTGAAGGCATCTTTATCATCATATGGGTTCGAAACTGAATGTACTCCAAAACCCTCAACTTTCCGTGCAGATTTTCGCTTTTCAAGGCGATCCCTGTTGCTATCCAGACCAGAATCCTTGTAATCCAGATCATTATTTCGTGTATCCCTGTTCTCCTTTTCACCACGCTTCCTCTGATCCTTATGCTGTTTCATCATTGTTTTATCATCCATGTCAGGACAATCAACACTTGGGTCCCGTTCAGCATCGTTCCTGTCTCTCCTGCCTTGTTGCTAATGCAAAAGATAATTAATTAGTCCCTTCAATTAATAAAAAAACATTATATAATAAATATTGGAAATAAAAAAAATTAGCCAAAATACCTTATCATGGTGTCCCGGTCCGAGTGGGACCACAGCTAAGCTCCGTTCATCGTAACGTTGATGGGAATGGCGTAAGGAAGCATGGTGTGCAGATGCAGCAGCTGAAGCATCTGGCAAAAATCTTGTGAACTCATCAAGAAGATCTGGATGATCACTGAAAAGCGAGGCAACCTGCACAAATTACAAGTAATGAAATCAATGATAATCTTATATACGACTAGAAAAAAAATATAAAAGCATACATAAACTCACCTCACTATAGACTTCACTAATACCCTTATGATCCTTTCTGTACATGTTTAAGATGTCCAAAAATGATTTGTAAACATGATCATTGTTTTGAAAGCGTTTCTGCAACCGCAGAGGTAGAATAATTATATTCAGAAATTCAAACTATTTTACTGTTTCTTTCACCAAATAAGAAAATCAGGTCCACCTTTATTTTGTTTACAAAACTTATAGCCTCTTCAAACTCCACAGTTTTCTTTGGTGTGGCCTCATCATCCTCAATAACAGTTATTTCATAACCCTTGGGCAAGAAAGTGTTAAACCCAAAAATTAGGTTATTGTGACCTTTAAGCAATTCTTTTACCCTTGCTATGACACCTGTAGTATCAATTCTGCATCAGAGAAGTTCTCAGTTAGGTAACTGATGTTATTACGGTCATTCTTCCAACAGAAAATTATTTACCTTTGAGCTTTAAAATCTTTCATCACATCAAGAAACATGTCATATTTCTCTTGCTGGCCTTGGAACATATCTTTTACCTCCTTCAAATATGTCAACGCATCATTGGTTGTGAGTTTCTGTGCACTGCTGCCACCGCCACCAGCAGTACTACCTCCGCCGCCTGCCTCTCCGCCTCCTACACCTGCCCCTGTCCCTCCTGTTCCTTCTCCTCCCGGGGCTTGTGGATTGCCATATCTTCAATTCGAAGAAAGAAAAGTGGACACCAATATTGAGCATTCGATTGAATGGTATCACCAATAAGCAAGACAAATTATAGCATATGAAATGCATAATGCAAGCTCTTTCTTATAAAAGATTTTAGGTCACTAATCGAGAGTTTCATTGACTAACACATGCCCTGAAATCATTTAACTTGTATGATGTCAAGTGATATTTTACCATGTGCAAATAATGGGTTTTAGTTCCCCTTTCTTAATAAGATTTCATCTTGTGCCCCATTGGATGAGTGGACCCGAGAATATATAGTACTAATATCAATTATCAATTTACTTTTGCATATTTCCAGTTGGATTGCTGATGATCACAGTTCCATCATATCAAACTTCAGAATCAACACAACCTTATAATGCAAGAAACAACAACCTAATAGGCTGTAAAACTGGCAATAACAATCTTTACCTAAAAATTGGAACAAAGAGGAAGAGATACATAATACAGTCTTATAATGATCAACCATATATATGATTTTTCAACCCCAATTCATTTAAATCGCATAATTTTGTTATGCAAAAAACAAAGTTCAATACTAAACCCTAAAAAAGTTTACCAGATTCAAAATCACATATAATCAGAAACACAAAAATATCTCTCGATAAGAACAAAAAAAAATTAGCTCCATCATCCTCAAATCACCACAACACACACAAAAACACATAATCAAACCACAAAATGAGCACCCTAAACCACAAAATCAAAACAATCGAAAGACAAAAACTTACGATTCTCCTCCAGAAGAACCAAACGACCTCTTAAGTTGAGAGCCACCACAACCATCATCTCGTACTCGTTTCATCCCTGCAAAAAACAACCGCGTAACAAGTTTAACGTAAATTACACACAGATTGCACTCATAGAGACGATTAGAGACTAAATCTGCTCGATAAACAACGAATGACGGAAATTGGCGCACCTGTGAAGTAACCCTGAGGGGGCAAATTGGGGCAGATCTAAACGCAGAGCGAAACTGAACCAGTTGAATCACCTTCGGATCGAGGGTTTTGAAGCGATGATTAGCTGTTTAGCGGAATCAAACGAAGAGAAAATTAGCGGTGAAAGCATGAAATAGATGAAGAAAATGGTGTATTTGTGCGAGTGATGATGAATATGATAATTCTGAATTGAATTGAATTACGTGATATGTGAGAGATGGTATTCGTAAATCGTTTTCGAGTTTTGGCAAGATGCACTGATGCAGTGACACTTGGGCTTTGTGTTTGAAAAACAACCGCTTCGTTTTTATCTTTTTATGTATTTGGGCCTCTTTTGGAACCGTAAGAGTGTAAGGTATAAGGTGTACAAAACGCATTAAACTCGTTTGAGTGAGGGAAAGATATGGTTTGAATCGGGTTTGAAGCTGGTTCGGTTTGGATTGAAACTGAGCCTAAACCGGTATCCCTGGATATGATTTGGGACCGATCTCAAACGTATGGTTGGGCCAGGTTGGAACAGGTTTGACTAGCGGGTCATATTGCATATTGCGATTTTCAACCTGGTTTTTTTGTCAATCTCTACTCTAAGGGGTT
>BJCN01309375.1:0-12914 GCA_018326445.1 Flaveria brownii
TTTTAACGGTAGAATGAGAAGGTAGAGAATAAGAATAGGATAAAAGACTTATGAAGACAATGGTTTATATCTGCATCATGCAGACCTTAGGAAGACCTTTTTTAATGAAAAGTCTTCCAGAAATCAAACAGTTTTCCCTCTTAAAATGTCTTCCGGTGTCTACGTGCGCACAGATGAACCATCTGTTTGGAAACTTTTTGCCTAAAGAGACAACTTGTTACTGCATGTGATAATTTCTGCTTCTATAACAAGATTGCCTAGAAAGACAACTTGTAGTCTTGTTCCATTACACAAACCATCTGTTTGATTAATATTCCTTAATAACATTACAGAACACCAACCTCTGGAACTAATTTATGATTCGACAAACCTGATAATTTAAGTCTATTTACAACATCAGGTGAGTGTAGGTTTTGTTGAAATTATTAAGAATGACTAGCAAAGACTATTACTGCTCATGTACTCTTGATCGTCGCCTAGGACTAATGTAAGCAGTTTGATGATTAAAATCTTGTGCGTGTTCATTTGTAGGTGCTAGTTGTGCTCTCTCTTGAAAGGAACTTTTCTCTTTGGAGTTTTCAATTATTTCCAGATATATAAAATCAACTAAATCATATTAGGTCATTTATATCGGTTACTTGAGGATCTTTAGTTATACCAATAACTGAATCGAAGTCATTGCAATCACCAATCCTTCCTTCCCTAATTCCATAATCCAATTTGAAAACTCTATTGTTTGTTCAATGTTGCATGCATCCCTTCCTACAATTAACCTTAAGTTTTTTGGTTAATTTTAAGATTTTGCATTTTGACCAAATATAGGATGAACATAATGAAGCATTTACAAGATCATGACTTATTCATTTGGTATAATTGGCATAATTTGATGGAAGTCTCCTCTAAAGACAACCACTTACCCTCCAAAAAGCATTTCATAACTCCTGTAGAATGAGGGTTAAGTATGTCATTCATAGTCCTGTCTAAGGCCAGATTCATAGTCCTGTCTAAGGCCTAGAATGCATGTTTATGTATCATTGGTGCTTCATCCGAGATAATAAAATTTGACTATTGTATTGTTATTACAAATTAAATAGAATCCTCATTCAAATTTAACGATAGAATAAGATGTGTGTCCTCCTGTCAACAGAAATGATGTAATACCGCTTGAAGCAACATTTAACATTATCTTACCTTTACGTCGTGTTGTTTCATATAAAGTCTTCCAAGGGAAAGTTTTTCTAGTTCTGCCATAACCATAGAAGAAAAACACACTTCCTTTGTCTTGATGAGAAAACCTTTTATGATATCGTCAAAAACACCTCGTTGTCCACTCGTTAATGAAAGAAAAGGTCATGATAATCATCCTACAAAGTATTGTGTCATATGATAGTTCTTTTGTAATAAGATGATGGTTTGAAGATGTTAAGGAGTACACATTAGGGTAACATATTATTGGAAACATTCTAACCATAAAACCATGGGTAAGCAAAAAATCTCAAACAAAGTTAGGTTTTTATTTGATATTTTGTTAGAGATAAACATGTAAAGGGTAGAAAAATAAATAAACTTAATTTATAAGAACTATAGATAATAAAAAAATAACATACATGTTTTAAAGGGATGATTCATAGATATATAATTATAATAATATATCATTAAATAAAGTTTTTTTACGTCCTAATAAAGTAAGTTTGATATTTGTCTTGATGAAAACACCTTTCATGATATCGTCAATAATAAAGTAAGTTTGATATTTGTCTATTCGTAAATGAAAGAAAAAGGTTATGATACTCATCCTACAAAGTATTTGTGTCATAAGAAAGTTCTTTGGTAATGAGATGATGGTTTGAAGATGTTAAGGAGTACCCATTAGGGTAGCATATTGTTGGAAATCTTCTAAGCATAGAACCATCTGTAAGCAAAAAAATCTCAAACAAAGTTACGTTTTTATTTGATATTTTGTTTGAGATAAACATGTAAGGGGTAGAAAAATAAATAAACTTAATTTATAATAACTATAGATAATAAAAAATTGACATATATGTTTTAAAGGGATGATTCATAGATGTGTAATTATGATAATATATCATCAAATAAAGTTTTTTCTTACATACTAATAAAGTAATTTGAACTTTAGAGCTTTTGTCATACCAGGATAATTTAAAAGACGTGAAAGCATAGTTTTATTATGGTTATAGAAGCATATAATAAACTTGATAACATAAGCAGTAACAAGTTAATGAAAGTGTTAAGCAGGCCATAAGGCTAATATGGTAAGCTAAAATTGGATATTAAACCATAAGAAAATAGTAAATGTAGTCTTTAAAGAAAGATGATAATCGTATCCTGGTTCTTACAACCTAACAAGTAAATTATCGTTTCAATAAGAAAAATAACAGTTTCACCTAAGGAAAATAGAAAACCTTAAAAGTAATGGATCAAAAACAGGATTAATCAAAGAACAACAAAGTATAGCGATTAAATAGACATTCAAATACACCCAATTTACAAATATTTCAATGATTTAAGATGTGAACCAATCAATAAACATAACAAATATAAAACATAATAAAAATCAAGAAAAATCAAAGGGTGACAAAGTATATCGTTTGCATAGACATTAAAATACAACCAATTTTGAGATTTTATTGATTTAAGATGTGAACTGACCAAACACAACAAATAGATAACATAATAAGAAGAGAAGGTTTTGAGTATAAAACTACAATGTGAGAAGAGGAACATGATAACAAACTGGAGGATGTACGACCTTCGATCTCGGCATTATTCAACTCGATTTATGGGATCTAGGGTTACAAGTCGATGAACAGCATAGTGTTTAAAAGAGGCGGCAAAGATGATTTTGAGAATTAGGGTTTCACACTGGGTTATAAGACTTATAGGAGCCATACTAGATTACAGGTTAAAAGAGTAATGGGTCTTGAAGTCCGTGATTATACAAAATGTTAGATAAAGGGCCATAATTGTTATTATGAGATTATAAGGTTCTAGTTGTACTAGTTGTAGTTTGGATCATGTTTGTAATCAAGAGTAATCTTGAATGGATTGTTACGTAAATTCCTTAGTAAAGTTGTTAATAGTTAGTGAATTGGGGATAAAAGTAGTTAGTGAATAATATAGAGGGATAACCTTCAATTTGTGATCATTTTCTTTGTTCTTGTTCTCTATAATCGTTTTCGAGTTCAATGTAGTTCTTGATTTCATTGTTAGTGGATTTGTTGTGTTTCTTTAACAAGGGAAATTAAGTGTGTGTTCTTAGGGTAACTTAAGAATATTTGATTCATTAACTTATGCTCATATCAGTCAAGGCAAGTTTGAACCGAGGGCAATTAAGTGTGTGTTTCTAGGTAGCTTGATGGTATGAAAGGATATAGGTTATGGAACCTAGAAAATGTGGGAAAGAGAGTCATTATAAGCAGGGATGTAAAGTTCAATGAACCGGTTCTATATAAAGTTTTGATAGGCTTAGATGGTGTTAAAGAGTGGTGCAGTGGGTCTCAGTCTACACATATTAATCAGATGAATGGTACCTAAGGTGTTGTGGAGCCTAGTGAGGAGGCATCTACATCATATCATCATAATATTAGTGTTGCCAGTCCATAAAAGAATCCCATTATAGCAAGAGACAATGGGAGAAGGAATATTATGGCCCCTACTAGGTACATGAGTAATGATAATGTAACTGTAGTTGCCTTCATGGCTGCTAAGAATAAAAGCATCTTTGAACCTATTTCTTATGAAGAGGCTATGTTATATGATGAGAAGGAAATGGGTTTTTGTTATGGATGATGAATTAAAATCATTGTATGATAATAAGACTTGGGTCTTAGTTAATAAGCCACCTGGTAAGAAGGTTATGTACTGTAAGTGGTTGTTTAAGCTAAAAGAAGGGTTGAACCGAAGGGATGCACCTAGGTTCAAGGACCTGTTAGTACCCAAGGGCTTTACTCAGAAAGCTAGTGTTGACTACAATAAAATATTGGCCCTAGTAGTGAAGCATTCATCTATCAAAGTTATCCTGTCATTGACAGCAACTCTTGATCTAGAGTTAGAGCAGCTGGATGTTAAGACGGGTTTTTTGTATGTAACTTGGATAAGCAAATTTATATGGAATAACCCAAAGGTTATGAGGTATCGTGAAGGTAAGGTGTGCATGTTAAAGAAACCTTTGTATAGTCTTAAATAGTCACCAAGGCAGTGGTATAGAAGGTTTGATGACTATATGATAAGTATTAGGTTTAAAAGAAACCCATATGATAGTTGTGTCTATCATAGAGAGTATGAGAAAGGAAAACATGTGTACATGCTACTATATGTTGATGATATACTAGTGACATGCAAGGAATATAGTGAAATTCAAGCTACTAAAGATATGATGAAAAGAGAGTTTGATATGAAGGAACTAGGAGAGGCAAAGAAGATCCTTGGAATGGAGATTATAAGGGATAGAAAATTAAGGTAGCTCAGGTTGACTCAGGCCACTTATGTAGACAAAATCTTGTCAATCTATGGTATGTCTGAGTGTAAACTTGTGCAGACCATAATTGATACATCGTTTTTGTTGATTCACCTCAAAATAATAAAGAGCAGTCTTATATGAATAAGGTCCCCTATGGTAATATTGTTGGTAGCTTGATATACCTTATGGTGTGCACTAGGCCTAACATTGGATATGCTGCCAGTCTGTTGAGTAGATTTCTTTCCTACCCTGGTAAAGCCCATTGGGATGCTGTAAAATGGATCTTAAGGTACTTGAAAGGTACAAACTCTCATGGTTTGTAGTTTAATGATAAATCAGTGTCTTATAATAAGGTGATTGCTGGTTGTGTTAATGTTGATTAGGCTAAAGATCTGAATAAAGGGAGATCATTAACTAGTTATGCATTTTTAGTAATGGGGAATGTTATGAGTTGGAAAGCTCAGCTGCAGAGAGTAGTAGCTTTGTCTACTACTGAGGCAGAGTATATAGCCTTAATAGAGGCTGTTAAGGAGACAATTTGGCTTAAAGAGTTTGTAACTGATCTGGGCATACAAGTGATGGATACTGTGGTGTTTTGTCATAACCAAGGAGCTATGTAGTTATCTAAGAACAGTGTCTTCCATGAATGTACTAAGCATATTAATATGAAGTTGCATTTTATTAGAGATGTCATTAATTCTAGGGAGGTCAAGGTACATATTTTAGTACATAAGCTAACCCGGTAGATATGTTTACAAATGTGTTACCCGGTCCCAAATTCAATTTCTGTGTTGACGCATTGGGAATTACTTAGATGATAATTCTTTCTTTTGGTGGAGATTGTTAGATAAAGGGTCATAATTCATTATGAGATTTACAAGGTTCTAGTTGTATTAGTTGTAGTTTGAATAAGTTTGTAATCAAGAGTAATCTTGAAGGGCTTGTTCTGTAAATTCTTTTGTAAAGTTGTTAATAGTTATTTAATAAAAGTAGTTAATGATTAATGCAGAGGGATAACCTTTAATTTGTGATCATCTTCTTTGTTCTTGTTCTATGTAATCATTTTGGTATTCAATCTAGTTCTTGATTTCTTTGTTAGTGGATTAGCTATGATTCTTTAACACAAAACAAGTCATGAGGTATGGAAGTCTCACTAGTTGCCACGTATACAAAAGGAGCTTAATAAAGATGTCATGTGATAAATTAGATGCGGTATATAATAATAGTACGATATGTAAAGAACAACAAAATAACATGAAATGATTTAAAACGTAAAAGACAATGATAAATACATATAGCAATGATGCTACACATTTAACTAATATTTGACATAATAACCTAACGTATTAGACTCAATGACCTAATGTATTAGACACTAACCTAATGTATTAGACACAACAACATGATATCTTTGATACAATAACCAACATGTTATCATTTTTAATACAATAAAAAGACACATGTGAAGCTTAATATCTTTTTTGAATTTTTTGTATTAAATATTATTTTATGATAAACCTACCCATATTATTAATACCGTTCTTTTTCGTTAAACTTTCATGTTAATTTAATATTTTGATATATACGCACATCAGAAGCATCATTTCACAAAAATATATATGCTAATCCATTCCTTTCAAACATCGCTGTCTTAGAAATGTGAAAAAATCTCCCTCCGTTTATTGACTAATTTTATTTTTTCTGCGGTGATATTAGGTACACGTCCGATAGCGTAGTTTTATTAGATATATTGTTTAATGTCTTTTGCTAGTCAAAGAAATTGACGGGATTCTATTATGTTTTTGCTTTTCTTTTTTAATGAAAGCGACCATTTTAACAATCCTTTTTTTCCAATGAATTGATACAAAACCACTGACGAAGTCGGAACTATTTTAATTGTGGTGACAATTGAAATAACGAGTAAAATTCACGCAATAATCATCAAGTTTTCTAGTTATTCTTTAATTGTTTCAACTAAGTCGCGTTTCAATGTTATGAACTTTTTTCATAAATAATTAAAGAAATTACATTTTGGAAACAGTTTTATTAAATCATAACACCTAATGATAATTGAGTGATTTTATTGGAAAAAAAAAACTTTAATTAACTTTAGAGGAATAGGCGAACTTGATTACTAGTCCTTGATTCTTTTCCCCAAACTTTTATTACATTCACTACTCATCTACACGAGAAATTAGAGGATCAATATACGAACAACATTAGATACTTCTGTTGGTAGATAAACATTTTGGATAATGGGTTAACACACATGTATAAAACGGTAAAAGACTATACGAATATTATTGATAGTTGGGACGTTGGGTTATCATAATTAAATATCATAAGAAACTTTAAAAATCTAATTGAGTTCATGAGCTATTACTATTAAACCTAGTCTGATGATATGATCTAATATAATGCAACCTCTTTCACACATACTGAAACATATTTTGCGATTATCCCTAATAGGATAAAGAGTTAATCTCGGTTTTGGTCCCTGAGTTTTGCAAATTGACCCCACTTGAGTACCAACGTTTATTTTGTCTCCACTTGAGTACCAACTTTTAAAAAAAATTGTCTATTTAAGTCCAAATTTCAAACGGCGTGAGAATGTACCGTTAAATCTTACTCACGTGCACTCCACCTGAGGGTATTTCGGTCATTTCATGTCTAAACTGTCTATTTGCCCCCTGATTATAATAAACCCATAAATATACACACATATCTTTCTCTCTCTCTCTCTCTCTCTGTGTGTTGCAGCATATCACAATTTTCATTTTGCTCACACTAGTCACATTCTTCCCCAAAGCATCACAACTCATGAAAACCCACCACTGGCACGCGTCGTTACCCTGCCACGACTGCGCCAAACATATCGGATACCCAATCGCCCCAGTGACTTCCAACAGCGTACTCACCTGATGATCACACGACCGAGGCGTAGGCAAACAAAAGCTATTAGTATCAGTACCCAATTCCACATGAACCTCACTTCTAAACACAGACAATTCCCCCTGCAACTTAATGTTCTACAGAGTAACATTCCTCAATTTCAAAAGCAACATCAACGATTTCGTCACCAAACCCGTTAACTGATTATCTCTAAGCTACAAATCGAACAAATTAGTACAATTTGTTAAATCAGGCATAGCTCCGGTGAACAAATTAGCCTGTAGCCACACTTGACTCAACTGAGTCATCTATGAAAGAACCTCAAGGGTACACGAAAGCCCTAGATGTTGATTATTAACCCACAGGTTTTGAATTTGGGACCCACCGAAACTCTCCGGTAGGTTTCCGATGAGATTGTTGTACGACAACCTGAGATTTTGAACATTGAATAAACTATCGAAGATTTCAGGTATAGAACCGGTGATTTGGGCGTTACTGGATTGAAAGCTTTGTACATTGGCGTTTTGAGTTAGGGTTTGGGGGAGGTGCTAAGGGGTGAGTTGTAGGTTATCAGAGATGCTAAACGATTGGAGGTTGTTGAGGCCGGAGAAGAAGTCCGGTGGGATTGAAGTGAAGTTGTTGGTGTCGAGGATGATGTGTTCGAGGAGGGTGAGGTTGGAGAGGGTGGGGATGTCGTCGGAGAGGGAGTTGCGTTGAAAAACGAGGGTTTTGAGTTGGGAGAGTTGGTTGAGGTCTGGCGGTAGGGTTTCGGTGAGGGATTTGGAGGGGAGGTTGATGGCGGTGATGCAACACACACACACACATAGAGAGAGAGAGAGAGATGTGTATATATATGGGTTTATTAAAATCAGGGGCAAATAGACAGTTTAGACATGAAATGACCAAAATACCCTCATGTGGGGTGCAC
The DNA here is from genome assembly GCA_018326445.1 of Flaveria brownii. NCBI lineage: Eukaryota > Viridiplantae > Streptophyta > Magnoliopsida > Asterales > Asteraceae > Flaveria > Flaveria brownii. Next base: position 8,301 of record BJCN01309375.1, read on the forward strand.
GTGAGTGAGATTTAACGGCACATTCTCACGCCGTTCAAAATCTGGACTAAAACAGACATTTCTTTAAAAAGTTGGTACTCAAGTGGAGACAAAATAAACGTTGGTACTCAAGTAGAGTTAATTTGTAAAACTCAAGGACCAAAACCGAGATTAACTCTAGCATAAATATCAATTATCTATAAAAAATGTTTTCATTGTTATGCAAAAGTAATGCATAAGCTTTTTCATGTGACACAACATACAACCGAAAAATATTAAAAATAAAGAGATATATCATATATGCATGAATTTTTATTCGACCTCAGAAGAAAACGAGATCTAACATAATTTCTTATTTTAAGGATTCATCATTAGTCATTGTCAGTTAAGGTTAGGATGAGAATCAATCTTTGATTGGCTAACATGAAAACGCTTATGTTCCAATAGTATGAAAACACATAAAGATTATGGTTGCCCTACCATTTTGCAGGCATGCGTGCACGTGCAATTTTGCCTTACATCATCATCTTGATATAGTTATTAAAGTCCTGGGTCTGATTTCTTCTTTATCAACTATGGAGATTATGAATATAATTTTACTTGGTGTGCGCATCTACAGTTTCATAAGACGGTTCTACGGGATTTAAATATAAATAAAAATAACAATTATCTTTCCATATAACATTTTTTTTAAAAAGAAAACTTCATTAACACAAGCTCGAAGCATCCTCCAAGCGAGGACCTACGATGCAAAACACCAAAATACATCAAACCAAGGGACAACGACGCCAATTACACCAATCGACTTCTTTATGTCTAGACCTATGACGAAACCAAAAAAAGGACATCGACTTTACATTTTCAACTATCTCTATAGGTCTTCTCTTTTTATTATTGAAAATCCGATCATTGTGTTCGTTCCATATAATCCATAGAGTAGCATAAACAATACCCGTGAGAATGAAACTCTTGTCCTTCGTCAAATTATTATTCTTCGACATGTTAACGAGATCAGGGATATCGAAGGCAAACCCGTGATTTAACCCGCACCAAGCCTCTATTCTATACCACACCTCCTGCGTAAAAAAGCAGCCTGTGAAGAGGTGTAACATTGTTTCTATCTTTCCATGTAACATATCACCCTTTCCTAGAGGGTTATTAACAGGGGAAGTATTAATTTTGTTAGAAGGCATTTATTAGAATCAAATGAAATTTAAATTTAAATTTATTTCTTAATGTGTTTGGTTGATGAAGAGGTAACCCCCTAATGGACTCAAATCCCTGCTACTCAAAGGGTTCTTAGCAGGCGGTCATGCATTAATGGAGAGACCAGTGACATCTCTTTGCATTAGTGAAGCACTAGACATAAATCTCAACGGACGATGTTGAGCAAAGAAGGGGCCGGAGTTCCCTAGCAATAACCAATAATGACATGTGGGTATCGAAAGAAGTAGTTAGGATATTGATAATAGATAAAGATGGCATCAGAGATCCAGTATCATCTTCATCCTCATTCTCGCCCTTAGTACAACTTCATTGAATGCTTTGTTAAAGGCGATTTATATCAATATAGAGAACAATCATTTGTATTTACTACAAGTACTTATTCTCACACTCGAGCTTCGTCACAAGACCGCCCCCAGTGACTCTTGTAGCGAGTAATGGTTGTCGTTTGTGTTAAGAACCAGGTGACAGGATCCTTTCAAGAGGATTCGATGAAGCACTTCATTCTAACTGCAGCAAGAAGAAGATTTTGTCTTTAACATGGACACCATCCATAGGACATAAATTACTGAATTCCATTAAAGAACGGTTCCTCTTTTCAAAGTACGTAGATCATACCTGACAACAACAATGATAGGTGCAGGATCAGTGAAGGGGAGCAATTCAACAGTTTCATAAGGTTGGAGAGACTAGAAAACTTTAACAGATCAAATAGGGAACCGGCTAAATTGAAACAATGAACACAAGTAAAGAACACAACAAGAACACAAGTAATTGGTTTTCAAGAATTATGCATATTGCTTTCAAGTGCTCAAAAAATGTTACAAAGCTTAGTCCTGAGGACTAGTACCTGAGATACTTTACACTAAATCCTACAGCCGGCCATACTTTGAAGGCCAGCTGGAACACTAATCTAGACAACAAAATCAATGTAAAGTTAAAGACAGATTGCCTTTTGACTAGTGACTATAACATGCCATAGCTCACATCATTATATATTACAAAAAGGATAAAAGTACAAAGGTAGAAAGTTACAAACTCTAAGACCTTAATCTGCAGTTGATAAAAGTATGGACATTTCACCAACTTGTATAAGTTGGCAAGTCTTCAGAGATGGCAGTGAAAAGTGGTTCAGCTTTTGTCTAAAGTTTGTCAGAGAAAGCATGTTTTCTCTGGAAGAAATCAGTCTCTTGACTTTGGAAGACTTTGTCTTGAAGCCAAGGAAAACTTCATCTTTGGATTAAGAAGAAATGGCCTTTTGGGTTTGGAAGATTTGATACATGGTGAATTTCATTGAGTTTTATCAAATTTTCTGAAGTAACTTTCCTTGTACTTCACATGTGCATGCTGGGAGCTCTTTGATTGCATCAGCCTCTAAGGGGCTATTTGGTAATTTCTAAATGATTAAGTGTTGAACCAATAAGAGGTTGGAACTATTAAGTGTTGAACCATTAAGAGCTAGTATATCGCTTAACTATTCCAAGCCAAATTTCTGACCAATTCAGAGAAGAGGTCTTAACCATTCTGCATTAGACCTCTTAACTATTCAATATTAGTATAATGCTTAACCATTCAGAGGTAAATGTTTGAACTATTCAGACATTTCTCATGAAAGAAACAGTCTAAATCATTAAGTGCTGACCCATTCAGACATCTAAACCATTAAGAGTCTGGTTCAAATGTTGTCAAACAGCTCCTAAGTATAACTCTTACAAACTCCCCCTATGCTGATGCTATCAAAACTTAAGGATAACTTTGAGTCTTGATCTTCATCTGTTGATAGTCCTCATTATAATCAAGACCATTCCCTTCATCATCAGTTGGTTAGGATTACTCAGACTCTCAAAGTATCTTCTCATGTCATAGAGATCATACAGAGAAAGGTCAAGCATGTTTTGCCAGAAGTACACATCTTGACCCTTTGATCTCTAGTGACATACTAGCTGTATGAGTTAGTAGTAAAGGCTCAAGGCAAGATTGGTCTCTTAGTAGCAAGAGGCTCTACATGAAGTGGAGTTGGTTGAGCAGCTTTTTCTTGATCACCCTCAAGATGTTCTGACTCATCCTGAGGTGTAGAAGTGGAGGCCTTGGACTTCTTCTTCTTTTTGTCCCTCCTTATGCCCATCCTCTTCCTCTTTTTGTATTTTAACTGAGGATATTAGTCTTGAGCACTAGATTTTCCTTCTTTGGCCTTCTTAGTTGGCTTTTTTTCCTTCATAGATTTAGAAATAAAAGGATCAAGACCCTCATCTGGGTCAGAAGATGAAGCTTGCTGAGATGCAACACTAAGTCCTGATTGAGTTGTCTCTTGTGGCTCAACCTTGACCTCAGGTTCAGGTATAACCTGACTTGGTGGAGACTTCAAGTCAACCAACTCACCCTTCTTTATCTTCTGCTTGATCATTCGAATGTGCTCATCCATAGTGAATAGAGACATTGGACCAAGTCTCCTTCCAGAGAATCGATACAGCTTTAAGAAGCTCATCATCTTTAGTCTGTCAGTAGAATTCTTCTGATTGGCTCAGATGGTATCTCTTGACTTAACAACCTCTTCCCTTATCTTCCTCTCAGCAGCTTTTTGTTCTTTTAGCACTTCTTGCTCAAGCTTCATGAGGTACTCAAATTCTATGCATTTATATGATAGGGGAAGTAGGTATGCTACCTGATAGAGGCATGTGACACTCAGGTAGGTTATCATGTTTTCCCTGTCTTATTCCCTATCCATCTAAGTTTCTTGTTTAGCTGTAACAGCCTCTGCTTCAAGGCTTTCTTGAACTGGAGAGAGGGTAGGAGCTTTGTAAAGTTTTTTCTTCTTCTTTCTTCCTTAATTTTTAGGAGCAACTCTACAGCTTCAGCTTCCTTCCTCTCTTTAGACACTTTAATGTCAGCAAGTTCATTGGATTCATCCTAGGAAAGAGAGATGATATCATTTATATTGTAGTTTCTAGACCCTAAATAGTTTAATATGGTTGTCCTTAACTCATCCTCCTGAGTGTTTGGCCTGGGGGCATCCTTGATTGCAGCTTTCATGAAGCTAGGGGTCTCACTAGTTCTGTCTCCCCTTGCCTTCCTCTTCCTCTCTCTTTTCTCCTCCTCAATCTCCTTAGAGGTCATAGTCCTCTTTCCTTTATCAGTCATTGGACTATATGACTCGGGGTGGAGAGAGCTTTGGCCTTCCTTACATGATGTAGCACTTGAGCTCTGGCCAGGGAGAGGCTATGAGACACCTTTACCAGCTGGTGCCTTACTGAGGGTACTGGATGTTGAAGCATTTCCTTTCTCAAGGTTCACTGGTTCAACTAATAGGCCTTCAACTAAGGTTTCCCCTTTCAAGCTAATCTTAGGGTCTCAATATCTACTTGATCAATAGCTTTGCCTACTACCCTCTGTCTATATAAGTAGGATCTTCTT
>BJCN01309377.1:0-17283 GCA_018326445.1 Flaveria brownii
CTTAATATAGTCAAACAACCTAAAAATTTCCAATATAAATTCTAAAATCATTTATATGATTTTGTTTGAATGATTTAATTACTCGTAAGTAATTTTTAAGATATTAATTGATAAGGATTTTAAGTAAATAAGCTAAACAATTATATATCTAGAATGTAAGTTTTTTATGTAAATATTTTATTAAGATTTACTAAATTATAATATCTAAATTCTATCATATATTAAAATATAATTTTAAATATATTTATTATTTCTTAACTTTAATGGTTGATAACATCTATTATAAATATAATGATTTTAAAAAGTTAAATTTATTCCACTCATGTAATACATGGGTTCTAACCTAGTAGATAAATATACATAGATGTAACTAACAAAACTCAATCACAATAAGAGTATCTTATTTTCAAATATGTCAATTTGCTCATAAGAAAAAAATCAGATGAAAACAAATTAATAAGAAAATAAATCAGTTGTAAACAAATTAACATTATTACTCATTACATGGAATTGAAACATGTTTAAGCATGAAATAAACTCGTGGAGCGGAAAAAAGAGTTCCCTGTGTCACTACCTTAAAATGAATTTAGAAAAAGCAACATATATACCTATGTACATACATCATGAAAGTTTAGATAAATGATAGATAAAATCTCATTCAAATAGCATACATATGTACCTATGTATCACAATGGTTGATAAATAGCAAACCATAGTTATGGATTTTAAGTACCAAACGTGTAGCTGATCTCTTATTTAATGAAATGATTCTTCTGATGCAAATGGTACAAAGTTTAAAAAATTATTATAATGTAACATAATCTATACTATATAATATAAGAGTAACTAGGATGCCACGTAACACTCTTATGTTACTCCTCATAAAAAAATTTCCGCCTAAACTAATATATTATTTTAGTCAAGTTTTTTATTTTAAGAAACTCAATTAATAGTAATAATTAATTTTGTTTTAAATTTAATTTTTTATATTATCAACTTAATTGTGTAATCATATTGTTTTGAACTATACATATTTTTATAGCTAAATAAGATTCAATTTAAAAAAAACTAAAAAGGAAAAAATATTTATTGATATATTTATTTATTTTAGATTAGTGTGATTTTAACACAATTGGTTTTAATTTTTTGTGAGTCATTATTTATTATATTATTCAAAAAAGTATTTGAATATTTATAATTTATAAATGTAACTTTTTATTTTTCATTGTTATAGTAATCGTAATTTAATCGTACGAAATATTTATACATTTATGAATTATATTGTTTTCATATTTTCAACCCGTGTATTACACGGGTTTACTAAAACTAGTTAGTCATAAAAGCTTCAAATAAAAGGAATTTAAGAGAACAATGGACCTAACTTAAACTTAGATTGGAAAGAAACAACGAATGAGGTATTACCGAATAACATACTTATTTAGATTGAATGAAGAACAAAACAAATCATTATCGATTGAAACGTAAATGAAATCATAAACCTAAAGAAAAACAACTGGTTAACCCGTAAGCAACGATTAAACAATGATTGAACGAAAAATAGAATTTGACATGAATGAATAACATACCTGGAACGAAGAACAACACGAATGATGATCAGTTGAAAATTAAACAATGCTTCTTGTAAATCAGAGAAAGATTATGTGATGGAAAACCCTAAATCGAAGTAAAACAAACATAGCGAAATCAAAAATACATATCAGAGGTGTTGAAATAGATAGATTTTGTAACAATACATCTATGACACCAGTATTTACGAAAGATTTGACTAAACTTACATTAAAACTAAGATCGTTACGAAACAAAAGACAACATCAATCGTCGTCTGATAGAAAAAGTTTTGTGAGATGGTAAAGGAGAAGCGTACGATTGAGAAAAAATAAATGGACATTTCTCTGCTGTGAAATTTAAGAGAGATTCAAAATCATGATTTCAAGGGTTGGGTGTATAGAATGGATGGTTTCTTCATATTGCAAACGAATCATTAAAATCGGGTAAAAAACAGGTCAAAGATCCGCTTGATTTATCAAAACGGTTCAGATGATTTGAGCGGGAAAATTCTTATGAAATGAATTGTGATGATGACAAGTGTCTTTCATAGATACTTTTTATTGTAGTAAGAAAATTTGTCTTCCTCAGTTTTATTTTTCCTTAATTATCTTCCATCTTTTTCTTTCATTTATTAGTTATTACGCTCAAGAACATAACATATAACATAGGTTAAAAGGAGGATTTAAAAGAAAAATGAAAAAGTACACCTAAATGTTTAAATGTTTAAGGTAAGATACTCATGATATGTAAATAAAAGTAGTTTATGGATTCAAGTATCACTCTAAGTAAAATGCTCAGGGTTAAATCAGAGTTTTTTTCTCAATAAATGTTCTCCTGAGTGAGTTAGGGATGTATATATATTACAAAACGGGGTCTTACATTTGTACCTTGTTAGGATAAAAGGTGGATTTAAAACCAAAAAGGAAAATGTTTTTCGAACATCTGTCAAACTGTAATCAAGTCTAAAATTAAGTTGACAACAATGGCTTAATGCAATCAAACCACTGGTTAGCAATTGTGTGAATGAAGAGACGACAACAAGCCAACAATGGGAATCACCATGGATATTCCACTACAACTACCACTGCTTCCCGCTATTAGGGTTTTACCTTATCCCCATTACACATGGCGATTTCATCTCTCTACCCGCCAAATTCCACCCTTTATCCCCTTCTCCCAAATCCCCATCTTCCATCATTCCAAAGATTCAGAGGCCACCCACATGACGTATTGAATTCAACAACAAGAAGAAGCACCAGCAGTTGTAGAAGATTTGCTGTATCGTCATCGCACTCGAATCCCAGGATTCTTAAGTCCAATCGGAGGTCGAGGTTCGGGCAGAGGCTATCGCCGTATGATAGTGACAATGAGAATCAAGATGTTGATGACGAAGATGATGATGATGGTGATGATGAGTTTTGGCTATCTGATGTGAGTTGTTGTTCTGGTGTTATGGGGTTAACTGTTTTAGGGTTTGTTGAAATTTGCATTTTTGGGGGTGTAGAGTTGTTAAAGTTCGATTTTTTTAGTTGTGAATTTGCATTTGGTTTCTTGAAAATTGAACGATTTGAAGTTTGATTTAATAAATTCTTGATGCTTTTGTAAGGGGATAAAGGTGGTATTTCTATTCATAGTTCCATTTCCAAAGTGATTATTTCGATTTGAAGAATCAAAATAGATGAGGAGTAATGACTGATTATAATCTGATTTGTTAAGCTGCTTCTTTGATTAGTATAGCCTTCAATAATTACAAATGCTGATAGGCCTCTTGGTTTAGTGGCACCTGGGGTTTATCCAGTTAATGTGGTGTGGGTTCGAGTCCCACTAAGCGGGCAATTGGTGGTTTTTAGGACTCCTTTTTAAGGGAATGCGCGCGCTCGCTGTTCAAAAGAAAATTAGATATATAGAATCATGATAGTTTTTTGTCAAACACTCAAAAATCAACCCAAGTTAGTCTGCATATCAGGCACAACTTACTCAATCGGTGTTCTAGACTAATGTTAACTTGTGTTAGCTTCCTGTTTGAGAACCCATTTAGAGAAATTAGCAGGCCACTGATTGTAAGTAGGTTTATATATATATTAGAATAATTCCGGTTGCTCCTTTGTCAACACAATCTTCTTTGACTCTTCATTGTATATACAGGACTCAGTATCAGATTTTGATGATGATAAACCCAAACGTAAGTCACGAGCTGCAATTAATGGCAGTAGGAATAGAGGTAATTCATTTGAATATTGAGAAATTTTAAATATATTGTTATGGTATGTATATGTTCCTTCTAAATGAATTGAATCTTTAGGCAGCATGTACTCAAGGACAGGTAGGAAACAGCAGATCAACGGAAATGGAAAGGTCATGCTGGATATAAACAACTTCAGGGGGAAAGATAAGGTTGGGTTTAACCATCTAGATGGCTTTTCTACTTTAAATTTTTTACTTATTTTTTTTATGGTCGGTTTCTTACTAACAAAACTGATTATCTAAGGGACTAAGGATAAATTAATTTACATATTTTCTCCTACCTATACTTAATTTGAGAAACTTTTACACCCACTTAACGTGTCTCTCTTTTTCCCACAATATTGTCCTTTTTGGTCATTTTGCCTATTTATTACTTATGGGGCCTTTCTGTATAAAATGTCAATGTATCTGTTCATTAGTCCTGTGTTAGACATTGTACAAAACTGATTCAAAATCCCCTCTTTAATAATTAGAGTTTACAACACTCAAACATCAAATTATTTTATTATTGAAAATTAAAAGGCATAAGCCCATCCGAACTCTGTCCTTACAACCAGTTTTGTTGCACTGAGTATTTGAAAATTTTCAGTGAATATTGTACAATTACTTAAAGAAACTGTTTGACTTATCAAATTACCAACAGGAGGCAGGGAAATCTTCAAAGATCAAATATCGGCGTTTATTAGATGAAATAGATGTTGATGAGAAATGGTTTCCCTTACTCGATTACCTTGCAACATTTGGCCTTAAAGATTCTCACTTTTTACAAATGTACTCTCGACACATGCCTTCACTTCAAATAAATGTTACTGCAGCAAAAGAAAGATTGGATTACTTGATGAGTGTTGGTGTAAAAAGTAAAGATATAAAAAAGGTACTCTTGAGACAGCCACAAATTTTACAGTATACAGTGGAAAGCAATCTCAAATCCCATGTGGCGTTTTTGGTCAGTTTGGGCATTCAAGATTCAAGAATTGGGCAGATAATAACAGCTACTCCATCTATTTTCTCATATAGTGTGGAAAATTCATTAAAGCCTACGGTTAGGTATTTAATTGAAGAAGTTGGTATTAAAAGAAGTGATTTAAGTAAAGTTGTGCAGCTGAGCCCACAAATTTTGGTTCAAAGGATAGATAATTCGTGGAATGCTAGGTACAGATTTCTTTCCAAAGAACTCGGAGCACCCAGGGACAGTATAGTAAAAATGGTCACGAAACATCCTCAGCTTCTTCATTATAGCATTGAAGATGGTTTATTACCAAGAATTAATTTTCTAAGGAGTATTGGCATGCACAATTCAGATATATTGAAAGTATCGACTAGCCTCACACAGGTGTGATTTTTGTCGTTTTATCTTTTTACTACTCACTGTGCTAAAAAGGTCTAGACACATGATTCAATGGAAGTCTTTAGTTAGTAATCATATACCTGAAAGACCCATGACAGATTGGATAGTTTTAATTAATCAGAATAATGCTTAGTGTTTTGTGCTTGTTTCTTTTGGGCACAGATGTAAATCTACTATAGTTCGACCAATTGAATAGGTCGATTTGGTTGTCTTTTTATCTAATGGGTCCATCGGGTAAAATGAAAAATAGCTAACAGGGAAAGGGATGGAAGTCGTCCTTAGTATAATGCATGTAACCTCCTAAATCATTTCATTCAAAAAGTTAGATTATTATTGAAATAATATAATTCTTGTAATCATATCTGACACAATAATTGTTTAAAAAGAAGTTACAAAATTTTTGACAGATAATGTTTCAAGTCAACCCAACCTGACCCCCAATATTTACCCTTTTACAATGTTACCCAAACTGCCAGCCACCTGCACATCTCACCACATCTAATTTTTGTGCATCCTCTGAAACTTTTTTGATCAATTCGCATGTTCTTGTTATAATTTCATTTGGAACAGTGTGATGCATTTCGATATTTTTTTTATTCTAAAATGTTGATGTGGATTCACAGGTGTTTTCATTATCCCTCGAGGGAAATTTGAAGCCCAAGTACTTATATTTGGTCAATGAACTTCAAAATGAGGTCAAATCTTTGACTAAATATCCTACATACCTAAGCTTATCCCTAGACCAAAGAATTCGTCCCCGCCATAAATTTTTGGTTGCGCTAAAAAAAGCTCCAGAAGGACCGTTTCCTTTGAGTTCATTTGTTCCAAACGATGAAAGCTTTTGTCAACAGTGGGCAGGAACTAGCTTAGATAAATATTTAGCGTTCCGCCAAAGGTTATTACTCAAAGATCTAGCAAAAAAGTACGAGAGATCATGACCCTGTTTTCCCGCCAAAAGTTTTGATACTTTGTTCCCAGTAAAATATTTTTGGGATGAGTTTCCTTTGGTAGCTTATGTGTTCTTGAATGGTACTTTGGTAAGTGATCTCATACATTTTATGTGAGATTTTATTTATTTAACTTTCTTTTTTGACATGTGATCCTGTTTCTATGTTAATGCAGGTAGTGATCAGGTTTTTCTTAATATTTTTAAGACCAGGTGTAGCTTGTGTTAATTGTCTAGTGATCAACCAAGATTGCCTTTAAAGTTAAAACTGATTCTTTTAAGGTTAGTGCCTCCTTTATATTTTGATACTTTAAGGTGTAAAATGTAATTAAAATAAGTAAAGGGTATAAATGGGTTAATTGGTCATAAATGGGTTGGTGTATCAACTTGTTTTACTAAAACACATTAAACATGTCAATCTGAGCAGGACCTATTTATAAAGCGAGGTAGATGTGACAATCCAAAGCCTGATTATTTTGGTGTCGTATCAGGAATTGCCATCTTCACACATGATCATAATCATTATATTGGAATTTAAGTTCTATTGATTTCCTTGAGCCAGGGGTCTCTCTAGGAGCCGCCTCTCTACCCCCGGGATAGAGGAAAGGATGGTCTCATTCCACCATCCTCAGACCCTACCAATAGCTTTCCTATGTATAGGATTTTTACTGGATAAGTTTATTTATATGTTTGTAAGTTTTGTTGATCTTATAAGAAAGACACCTTTGTGAAAATAGACGATTTTTATAAAAACAAAGTTTTTAGTTTCTATTTGATTGTGATGGCATATTTCCAAAACACCCTGGAGATCAATTTTCTTTAACATGAAATCTTTTCTTATCTGGCACCTTTGTCATGTTATGTTCCTAATATTCATACAGGTTAAATTTGGCTCTGCAAGGACACTGGAAATTTTGTACCTGAGGAAAACCGAGACTAGCCCTGGTTCCATCTTTTTGTATACTATGAACCCAAAGTATGTATAATTTGTTATTTTTTTTATAAATTGAAGATATGAAATGTGCGTAGAAAGGTATAGATAGGATTGTTCATGGGGCCGACATATAGTTTTTTGGTTCTGATACATGAATGTTGAGTTAAATTTGTATGAAAAATGACTTTTTCTTCTTTATTTTTCATCTTTATTTTGTTGGTTTGTTAAAAAAAGTTGGAAGCTATATTTAGGTAGTCAAAAAAGCTCAAGGCACGCTGACGCACTCAAGTTGAAGGGCGTAAGGCGCATAAAAAGTTCACGTATGAAACAAGCAAAGGTCACATATATTTTTCTGAGTCTTTTTTAGTTGTTTTAGACTAGTTTTGAGCGTCTTTTGGGTTTTTTAAAACTCTTTTAGACTATTTAAGACCAGTTCAATCAATTATTTTTCCTTCGGGTTGACCTATTTATTCTAGTTATTTTGCATTGTTCAATGCCTGGGTGTTGTTAGGTATCTTACGCAACGGAAATGAACACACTGTTATACGCACGCACACGAATACAATAAGAACACGAAAATTTATAGTGGTTCGGTCAAGATGACATGCGTTTACTTTCTGCAACAGGGTATTTTATAAAGATAATTAGAGTTTAAAGAAGCTTCAATAGACCAGACGCAAAACTTCTTCCAAAAACCCAAAAGGCCTTACGCCTTTGATTACATAGAATTATGTCAAACATGGTATTTATGTAGGTTTATATTATTATTATTTTGAATGGTATGCATAATGTGAAAAGTGGCCATTGGTAATGTGAAGAGCCACATTTTGGGTGCAGGTATGTGATGTGGATCCAGTCCTCTATTTTGCATTAGTATACAACCATTTTTATGCTTTTAAATTTAGTTAGGTGAGAATTTTAAAAGGATGAATCCTCATAATATCAATTGGTGCACGTTAAAAAGTCTTATACCTATCAGATGAGAATATGTGATGTAAATAAAGCTCAAAGACGTAAATTAAGTTCATTGAGGATTACCAATGATTATTAGCTCAACTGGTTAAGGTGAGGTAACCATGACATTAAATATATGAAAGGTCATGAGTTCAAGTCTCACTCTAAACAATATGTTCAGAGTTGAGCCAGAGGCTTTTTCTGAGGTTAGGGACGCGGTCCCGGCTGGAACACGGATAGATGTGCCCGATAAAAATAACATCTATATTTGAAGCAGTGTCACATATTTGTTGTTCAAAAAAAAAAATTCATTGAGCATTGCATTAGTAGCTTTTTGACAAATCAAGTTCCTTGGAGTTATGTAATTGAACATGAGTCCCTTCTCAAATCTCTTATCTCCGGATTTAATGTAGCTACACGCTTGATGTAAGAATTGTTGTGATGACGACGGTTGCTATTAAGAGTTGTAATCTTATGGTAAAATAACATTAATGAATATATATATATATGTGCTCTGGTTCTATAGTAAAAATAAATGTAATACTCAATTGTTTAATTGTTTTTGCATATAAAAAAATAATAATAAAGCTAAGCAAAATATATATTAAGGGTTTAGGATATTAAGGGTTTAGGTAGAAAAAATAATAATTTTCTTTTGTTGAAGATTGCATGAATTTGTGTTCAATGAATGGCATTGAATTGAAAACTGAACCAAACGGGTCCCCCAATTCTATTTTTAATCAATAATAATTGTCATTGTTATCGATTTTGTTAGTAGCAAATGAATTGAGTGTAAATTAATTAGCCAAATTTAAGTTTACAGGTAGAAAACCACCAATCGTGTATTTATGTCTTTTTATTGTCCAGACGTCGTTTTAAACCAAATCAACCGTTAAACTGTTACAACTACGGTTTGAATACCGCTATGATTCTTTAAAAAAATAATAATAATTAAAGACTATGTTTTAAGTTGTAAACTTTTCATTCTCAATTTTGGTTTGTTTATTTGAACAATAAAATAAATAAAAGAACTCAAAAAACAATGCAACTATGTACACTATATTGAAGAAAACTATTCATTTTGACCCCTTTGTGACTGGGACACTCATTAACCAATACAGTCAAACTCATTTCTATAATTTCCCATACACCAATGCCATATTTTATAATTTTGCAACTATAAATAAATAGTTGTATTCAATAACAAAGTGCTAAACCTTGGATTGATTAAATTAATAAGCACAAGATTTTATGATATCAAACACCTAAATAACTTGTTATTCTATGTTACAAACTTCAAAAATTCTCTTTTAATATATTAACTTTTGCAAAACAATGTTAATATATCAAACATGCTAAAACTAGTTTCCCTATATACAATAACTCGTGTCAGTTTCAATTTGTCTCAAATTCAATATATTTTGATAGTTTTGTGTTTAAAATCTTAAATAAATATTAAAGAAATTAAGGGTTACATATAACAAAGGTAAGCTTTAAAATGCAATACAGAAAATAGGAAACTAAAATCACTATTTGAACAGTTTTGTGTTTAGAATCTTTATCTACCATTGAAGTTAGCATCAGAAACACATTTAAGTCTCATCAAATCTTCTTGATGACTAACCAACCAAAACTATACTTGTTGCATTGATTGCCAAAAATTAAAACTATAAAATCCTCCTTACACTTTCTATTTAGTCTTCTTCTCTTTTTCTTCTTCAATTTTCTATTATTTACCTCCATTCACTCTAAATGCTTTGCTTCTTATTGCTACTTCAACTACATTTGCTTGTTAGAACCTTTGTTGCACGCGAACGGGCTATCCGGAAGATTTAAACCTTGACTGCTTTCGCTACATAGATAAAGCATTACATGTTACTTCAAATACTTCATTAAAACAAGAAGACATCAGTAGCACGCACCCAAAAAGCACATAGGTGGCCCACCCAGTGCTTTTTTGATGATTGCTACTTTGCTACTGACACTAAGATGAAGTAACATACTTCTCTTGATCGTCATAATTGGCACCTTCTTGATCTAAAAGATTTGTAGTGAGTTTTGGAGATTGAAACTTGGAGTCATCAAGGACTTGATCTGGAATTGAAAGAGTTAACTTTTTTGGAAAATAAACACGTAAGCCTAACTAAAAAGTTGATAAATATAAAACCAATGTTCACATTACCTTGGTTTTGATCATCATACGTGTACTCAACGTATGAAGGTCCTCGTGTCAGGTGTAGTTGTGAAAGGCGCATCATCTCTAATTGTGTTGCTACCTCATGTTCTTCTAGTACTCGTCTACCAAACAATCTTGAAGGCTCTAAACAATGTTCAACACTTTTAAAAGTTAAAAATGTGCCCCATTGATCAAATTCCCACAATTATATGAACTAGGTCTGGGGCCAGGGCACCCATTTTCCCACTTAATCTAGCATATGGATAACAATTTGACAAAACTAATGCAGTCCTAAAAGGGAAAAATGATCATTTTATCATATAATATGATTGTAAGTTAAGAATGTGACAAAACACATAAGCATTTAGTGATCATTTTATGTATTTTCTTCAAAGAGATTATATAAAAATTAAAGTCATATAGAAAGAAGATCTTACTAGCTTGAAGATCATGATCCATTTCCGCATGATGTGAATGGTAACACATAGGAGCCTCAAATTTCTCAAAGTATTTTCTAGATAGCAATTCAGTAAACAGAGTTATATGTATGTTTAAAGCTAAAGTAGGACAAATGACACATATGAAGAAGTAACGCTTACCTGTCAAATAGTTTTAGCTTTTCTCTGTACGGCTTTACAAGAACACGTGCCCCACAAACATAATGCGGGTTCCCTTTTGACAAAACCATTTGCACCGTTTCAGAGTTATGAAACGTTACAAATCCAAACATCCGTTTTTGTTGGCAAGGAATTCTCACATCATTAACCGGGCCAAAGTTGCTACATAATATAAAGACATAAGTCATAAATCCCATTCAAATATCCTTTTATGGTTCTCAATGTAACAATGTGAAAAAAATCCATGAAGGTTAAGTCTCTGACAGGTCAAGCATTTATAGAAGGTCAAACAGGTCGAAAGTCCCGCAAAGTGTATTTTTAATGCATAAAACCTTCATAATATTTTTAATTTCAAAAAGATAGATTGTTATGGAATATTATCTTTTTTGTAATAATTAATACTTGTCAAGCTAATCATTTATTAAAATTTATTTTTTTATATAATATAGCATAACGGGTCAACCCAACTCGCCCAAAAGTACCTATTTTGACCCATTATCCACTCACCTAACCCACTTGACCCGCCCATTTTTTCACCTCTAGCTACAAGTTTTACCTGAAGTAGTTGGCAACATCGTCTTCGGTGAAGGTGCTTTCCGCTGGAAAAGTTAAATAAATTTGCTTTGACCCACTAACAATCGGGCCCGGACTTGGAATATTACGATCATAGCGGTTTTCTGTGTACCTTGATACATCATCAGCTAAAACTACTGAATGTTGCCCATGAGGTCTGCAACTTAAATACATCACAAAGTTTACTAAAAACTATAATCAATCACAAAAGATGAGAACTTTACAGACTAAAGATTCAAGCAAACCTGTCAATAAGCCGAATACTGTTTTTCAAACGCGCAAGAAGTTTAGTCAAACTATAACCAGCTTTACCATGGTGTTGACTTTCGGTCAAATACCCTTCGGCTTGCAGAGTCCTACCATATCTTTCATAATAAATCATAGGCAATGAAGCAATTGAAACTGGATTACCCCTTCTTGATTTCAAGATTTCAGTTATCTCAAACTCGAGTTTTTCAAGTGAACCAGGTGAAAATGCAGCTTGATCATCAATAAATTCATGTGAATTATAATCAGACATCGATTGCCCGTGAGAGAATTTACAGTTACTGCCATGTTTACAGTATCCTTTACTGAAATAATGGCAAATCTTTGTTGGGTTACCGTCTCTTCTTCCTCTAATACTAAAATGACAATCTGGAGAGTAACAGTTGTCTGAAAAGCTTGTGATTTCACGATTAAAAGGCTCAAAGTCATCGGTTAAACCTATGAATTGATCATGGTTGTGATACCTACAGTCATCAGGAATCATGTTGTGATAGTGTGATGGCATTGGTGGTGGGATTTGCAAAGCTGATGGGGCTGAAAAGCTATGGGAATGAAATAGGGGCCCGGGTTGAAGTGTTGGTGAAAGAGGAGGCAAAGGAACAGGTTTCGGGCCTAAATTTAGATCGATTTTGGCTTTTTGTATCATGTTTTTGATCAGATTATCCGGGCCAAAAGCTAGTCTGATCATTTCGCGGTCAGCATGATCTGATAAGTATATGTAACCGATTACTTTTCGGGTATTACTTTCAGATTCTGTTTCTAGTATTCTATTGTACACAATTTTTGCGGCCTCAAAAGCTTCCATTTTGGCATCTGCCCAAAAAGCCCCAAATGAGAAATTGTTCAAAAATGTAACTAAATTTCGAAAATAGATTTAAGAATAGATAACAGTTTAATCATATCAGTAATTTATAATCATTAACATACATAAACATGCAAAAGAACCCATGAGAAATCATCAAAAAATGTATTTTGAGTAATTCAAATTCAACTGGGGAAGTGAATTTAAGAATAAATAACAGTTTAATCATAACAATAATGTAATCATCAACATACATAAACATACAGAAAAACCCATATGAGAAAATCATTCAAAAATGCATTTTATGTATTTATATTCAATTGGGAAAGTGAATCAAGAACAAAAAACAATTTAATCATAATAATAACTTCTATTAAAAAACACGCAGAAGAAAAACACCTAAATAGCATCTGCCTATGAATCAAATAAGCAATTACATATGAAATTAACATAAGCTCCTAGTTTTCATATCAAAACAATAACAAAACCAAGACAAAAAAAGGTTTAATTTTTTTAATGCTTCTTGAGCAAATAAAACAATACTTTTTTTAAACTTCATGAAACCCTTGTTCTATGGTGATTTTTTCAAGATTCATTGAAACAATTCTGGAGAACACATCAAGATTGCAAATTTTTGCAATTTCAATCAAACCCACAGGTTAAAAATTAAAATCATGAAATAAATCATACATAACAACATATATATATATACACACACATATACATTTACACATATTTATATTATATAGACGATTAAAACTTACCAAATAACCAAAATCTTGAATTGAATAGTTCACCAAAATCACCTACACAAGAGCACCATCGTCTTCACCATTACCCTTCATTCAAATCAATCTTTTTGCATAAATTTCAAATCATCTGCAGCAAAACCGCTACAACAAACACAAAATTGAAAAACAAAAGGGCAAAATGTTGTATTCTTTGAATCTGTATGTGTGTTGAATATGAAAGAATGTGTGAAAAAACACACAGTTACAAGAACAAGTAGGACACTTTATTCATCTTCTCTTCTTTTAGAGCAAAAGAAGTTGATATAAAAACACACAAACACACACAGTGAGTGTGTGTGAGTATGGTGGTGATTTTGGTGTTTTGAAATGCCCCACAATTTGTTTTTGCTGCACAGCCCACTACAGCTGGGAGACGTGCATGCTCTAATTACCTTTTTACCCTTTCTCTTGTTTTTTTATTTTTTATTCTAGTTAATTAATCAAAATTTTTTGTAATTTTAAGTAAATCCAATTGGCTTTTAACAATTATAGTTGATTACAAAATGTGAGGGAGGGAGAAAGATTCCTATTAGCAAAGTGCATTATTAGACTACCCACTACTATATATAATTTTTTTATAATAAAAAAGTAGATTTATATTTTTTTTAGAATGAGTGTTGCTATTTAAAATATTAAATTAATCAGTGTCATTTTATCAACAGATGTATATATAATATGTAAGAAATGTGTAATCGAATGTTTTAGAATACATGAAAGTTTATTAATATTATGTGACACACCGATATGATATACATCTACATGTCGTTAAAGTTTTGGTAGAATAGTAACTAGTCACTAACTTTGTCGTTATGAAAAGTCTGGTATTACATCATCAATGTTTAGATATGTGACGCTAGTCAGCGACAATGTTAGGTTTATAAATAATAGTTTCTTTTAGATATGGTGAAAGCAATTGATTAATTTGTTAAGCTAATTTGAGTATATCCAAGAAAATAATAATAAATTAGAATACTAATATGCAATAAATAGTAAGAGTCAAGACACATAATAAATAAGTTGGATGATAATATTAATCACAATTTGTTAATTTAATAATCAAAGTTGAGTTAAACAATAGGTATCAAACTACATATTGGCATGATCTATGCCCATAAATATATGTTCTAAATAGTTATTCATTGAAAGTTCATTCAAAACCATCAAAATTTACATTTTTATATTTAGCGGCAAATCCACTTGTTTTTTTTTCTCGTGGGTCCACATGAGTAATATTAAAAACTTATTAATAAAAAAGCAATAAAATAATAATTTAAAAAGGAATAAGAAAGTGATGGATAAGGGGTAATTTGGGAATTAAATTAAAAAAATGATGAGCGGTTCTATCGGCATAATCAAAGGGAGACTCCACTCCACATCTTCGTTAAAAGCTAGGTTTCAGTTAACCCATCTCCCTCTTTTCCCGCCAAGACTATTTGACCATTTAGCCTTCGAATGTACAATACATTTTGCACAAGGTACAAGTCATCACATACATACAAATATTTATATAAGAAAAATAATAATATGAAAATCATGTAATACTAAATTATCCCTCTAAAATTATATGTACATGTAAAATTTCACATATTCTAAGTATGTGTTCATGTAAAGTCAGAAGTTTCATTAATATTTAAATTCCTTACTCTTTAAGAAAATAAAACGAAAGATGAAAAAATTAAGTAGAGTTATAGAAAATAAGCTATAACTAATTGAAAAGAATTCAAGTCTAGATAAATATAATAATAACAAATTAGATTTTAATAATCCAAACTATTACTTATTGTCTGATAATAATTTATACTATTAATTTGTCTGCTAATAATATTAACTTTCAATTTTATTACAAATGGTAATCCCAGTAGTATAATTATCATATATTCACACTCAATTTGTATTTATTCTAGGCTCGATTTAGGTTGTATGTTTTTTAATCATTTTATTCACAATCATTATCGTGAATGAAATAGAGTGCAAATCAAGCGTAAATATTTAATAATTATGTTAATGAGACTGTCGTTGATAACAAAAGTGAAGATTAGGATTATTATTAGCCAAATTAATAGTATGAATTATTATCTGCCAATAAATAATAGTTTGAATTATTAAAATCTAATTTGCCTATAATAATCAAATACTTTTACCATTGGACATGTTATATGAGTCAATAAAGTAGATACACTAAATAATTTTATGGAAATTTTATGAATATAAAGATAAAAGGTGTCTGATACAAACGTGGCATATAAGTATATCTAAGAAAAATATTCTCGTATTTTTTTTATATTTTTTTTGTGTACATGTATACACACGTGCTCATATACTAAACATTAATGTTGACACCGATAAAAACATATATGTTTTATTTATATCCGACATTTGTTCTATTTTATGTTCTATTTATGTATTCAATATCTGAATTACATAATTATTTTTTGAAGAGTGGACAAGTAGAAAAAGTGTTGGCATGGTATAGATGAAATTAAATTTGAAAATTTAAAACCTGCTTATTGCGAAGTTAATTTCCTTTGCTACATTGTAAAGATATTGAAAGTGGAGTAACACTGTTTATTTTCGGACTATCACACATATAAAGAATCTTTGTTTCACCATAAGCTAAGAAATTTGTTTAGAAGTCCATTAATAAATTAATTGTTTAAAAAGACATGTAGCTTAATTGTATCAAGATATTGAAATGATATTCCTCATAAAGTGATGATGGTTTAGGTCTAATAGTGGGCAAATGATTTAGCTTTTGAAGTAGTTTTTATGATTTGTCAATACATCAGATGAAAATAAATAAATAAGTACATTATTCAGTAGAAAAAAATTTGAAAATCATTTTCAGGCCACTAAACTTATAATCATATCTGAGTGGTATTCATTACTTAAAAGAGACCACTAATCTATTAACGCGATTTACAAGTTACAACTATTTGAGAGTTGAAAAACAGAAACTCAATACAAGTTATAAAACTAAAGCCCAATTTAAATCAAAAGTTGAACAATTGAAAATTAAGCCCATTACCCAAAATGTTTAACAAGCCAGAAGCTCCTAAATAAACGTGGTTGGGCTCTCTCTTTTACAATTTCTTTTAACTTATAAATTACCAAAAAAAATACACTACTTTTTAAATCAGAATTATAATAAATAATGACATAAATTCTTTTATTTATGCTCCCGTGTAAAGCATTTATTTATTTTTAAAATATCAAAATAACTAAATAACTACTTTACAAATTTATCTCTTTCATTAAAAATTCACATTCCATTCCCTATATCGTTTTCTATCTCAATTATATATTACATATTTATTCCTCTTTTAATATTATTTCTTTCTTTTCTACTCACATTTATTAATAAAATATGCTAAAAAATATATGAAGGACGAATAGTGAACTTATATTTGAGGGATAAGATTGTTTTCCCATTAAATTATCTAGATAGTGTATAGAGATAAGGAATGGAATGATGTGAGTATTTTGTTGATTTTTGTTAAATATGAGGATGGGGACTGGCATGGGGAATGAGATATGAATGCTTCTACGGTTTGTTTGGTAGTCTCTCAATGATAACATATAGAAGTTACTTCTGAATCAGTTAAAGGTAGAATATATTTGTTTTACTCAAAAGATATTTCTTAATGGTTCATGCAGCCTTTCAATGAATAAGCTTCAGAAACATATTGAATGATTCAAAGATCACATTTTATTTTTATAACCTCATAATAATTTAGTATAAGTTTGTCAAACAACCTTTTATATAACTAGTATTGAGCCCCTGCTTTGCGCGGGGGCGCAAAACAATGCCAAATAAAATCAAGGTCGCACCACAGTTAACGACCACCAATACCAGAAAATCTCGTATTATAATAAAAACAAAAAATAAATCGAATGGAAATAGACGTAAAGATGTTACACCGCGGACGTGAAACGTAAAATATTAAAATAGTAATCGCACGTTGTAACACGGTTGAAAATATGTAAAAATATTATGGTTAAAAACTATAAAACACGAAGAAGTTAATAAGTTGATTGTTTAATGTATATTTATATATTAAGTTT
>BJCN01309381.1:0-10196 GCA_018326445.1 Flaveria brownii
TATGTATTCATAGATATGCATTGACTTTGGTTTTGAATGACAAGGTGTGTTGAGCACGTATATTTAATACATAATATGCATTATGTATAGAGTATGAGTTATATATATATATATATATATATATATATATATATATATATATATATATATATATATATATATTACTGGGTGATTACTTATGCTTATCTGTGAGTGCACAACTAATTAATGATAACCGACACCGTGACCGAGCCGTGGAACCGACACCGTAACCGAGCCGTGAAACGCAAAACCGTATTACTTTTATGTTCACAATTAATAGTTAATATTAATTATATATTAATTGAAATTTAGGTTATTCGGAAACCTAATTACCTGTTCTCTACATTACATGTTGCTGTGCATTTGAGGTGAGTTTACAGTCCCACTTTTACCTTATACTCTTTTTGGGGGAGATAAACATGCTGCTTTTATAAACGTTACATTATATTGGGTTTTTGTAATACTGCATATACCTGACACTATGGTGTTATACTTTTCCCTTCGGACCGTTAATATGCAAATAGCGAGATGATTGTTAGTAGATCTACTGGGTTTGACATGCCCCACCCGGGCTAGTCGCGCTAGCTTGACTGGAGGTCAAACGGGTGAATGGTCAGCCTGTTTTACAGTGTTGTGGTGGGGAAACCACAGCCGGCCCTACATTATTACTATTGATTACATGTCAGCTCGGTCGCAACTTCATACACATAGTGATTGCCGTGGGCTAGCTACCCATTATATGCTTTGATTACTAAATCTGGGAATTTCATTACTATTATTATTTTCTGATAAACCTGTGAACTCACCAGTCTTTGTACTGATCTTAGCATGTTTTCTCTCAAGTCGTTGATGTGGCACGTTTAGGAGCACAACATCCATTGCATATCATTTGGCATTCATTTTTTTTAAAACTGATTTAGAGGTTTATTTACATTTGCATTATTTAGATTGGCTTGGGCGCGTGTTTGCGCATTTAAATAGTCACTAAATGTTTTACTGATTTCGCTTCCGCAATACTTAAACAAAATTGGTTTCTTTCTTTACTATTAAGCAACTGATATGTTTTGTAATTATCGAGTCGTTTGGTGTAACTGATGCTTATCTGAGATCCTGGTTATGTCACACGCCTGACGGTAAAACCCCGTTAGTGGATTTTGAGGGTGTGACAACACGTGCGATTGAGGTCAACCGTACGTATGAATCGATGCCGTATGTGTTCAGTCGTACAAATGAACTATACGACTGAGCTGCACCGAACGAACAAGCTTAAATGCGCGAATGAACAGATGATTGGACCAATCGTGCGAATAAGCTGTGCGTATGAAGTTCAGTCGTGCGATTGGATCAATCGTGCGACTGAGGTGTATGACTTCGAAATCTTTCAAAAAATTTCACTCGATTTGACTAAAATCATGATTTTGAAAACCCTAGACGGCTAGAACACGAAAAATACGAACTTTTGAACACATGCACTCGTAAAAATCGAATTTTTAATGCAAAAAGAATGGATCTTTGATTGAAAAATGTTGATTTTTGGAAAAACGTGATTGAATCCACGTAGAATCGAGAGCCAAGGCTCTAATACCACTTGTTAGGACCGAGTACGAACTGGTACTAATCGAATCTACGTGAAAACCAGATCAAATAGTGCGAAATCCTATCTGATTGGCGATCCAATCAGGGAGAACGTTAATCTGATCAAAACTAACGATTAGAAAACGTTAAGAATTGATTAGGAATGATCAGAAACGCTCTATGAAGTTGGAAGGGGCGACTTGGATGTTCTGAGACGGCTAGGGTTGTGAATTCTCGAAGGGTTATGTTTTTCCACAAATTAAGTGGTATTTATAGGTTACAGTCTTCATTCGTACGACTGAGCCATGAGTATGGCTCGGCCGTGCGACTGAGTCATACGATCCATTCATACGTACTTATGATCCATAAGATTTAATCATTGTGCGACTGGCTCACACGCATGGTTCAGTCGTGCGACTGGCACACACGCATGGTTCATTCGTGCGACTAGGTCATAATACTTAGTTAAACACATTCCTGAATCTTTATTGACACAGAACTATGTATAACAACTGTAAACTCATATAACATGTTCATATATGCGTGTAATAAACACTAATATAAAGATACAAGACATTCAATAACACATATTTATTCATTCAAGAGTTTTTCATTACAAATATCAAATGATTACATCAGTGTAACAAAATGAAAGTCCTTAAACATTTAAGTACATTAGAACTGGAACTAGGGACATGTGTACCAACAGTAATAAGGCCTGATTGCCTATCATGTGCCGACTACACCCGCTATTGTTAGTCTAGGAGCACTTGAATCAATCAATTAACAATGAAGATTTGGATCAAACACATAAAATATGAAGAACTTGGATGAACACTCAAGAACATCAATGAAAAACCCTCATTTGATCTATATTGATTTGCACAAGATATTGTTTACATGGAAAGCCACAAATCTTGCTCATCCAAGCTTACAAACCCTAATTAACACTTAACTATTTATGGTGAATATAATATTCACTAATGACACATTAAGCCCCTAGACTTATACTAATTAGGGAAAATATTAATAAAACATAAAAATGGCTAAAACAAGATTAGATAGATATTGTTGACATAAAATATATTTATTAACAATAAAACTCCTAGTCAAATATATCTTTAATGTCTCTACTTAGTTCTTCGTCTCGAACGCGACTGTTTGACTATTGCAATGACTTTGACCGTGACGTTGACTTTTGTTGACTTTGATTATGTTGATAATATAGACTATCCTTTTCAGACCCAACAATACTCCCCCATAGTCTATCATTATCAACGTCTTGAATCATCTTCAGCTCCGATAAGTCAACCACAAAAAAAAATTGATCTTCAATCTCCCCGTAGATTGATGATCTGTTGCTGAAAATCTTTTATCTCTCAGGCTCCCCCTTTAGTCTATCATTATCAACGTCTTGAATCATCTTCAGCTCCTATAAGTCAACCACAAAAAAAATTTGATCTTCAATCTCCCCCTAGATTGATGATCTGTTGATGAAAATCTTTCATCTCTTAGGCTCCCCTTTTTGTACGCTCCCTCTCTTCATGTACATCTTTTGAATAATCAGGAACAACTTTTCCAACTCTCAATAATTGAGTGTTTTAGAAGATGTAGGAGGAGGAATAACTCAGTATCTTCTGCAAACTTGAAGAACAAGTTGTCTGGTCTGGTTTATTGCTCAGGTGATGATCGGCCATCACTTGTAGCAAAATCTGCACCACAAACACAAACACATTCTACACATTTCTCGTTAGATCATTTCAACATACAAAAAAACCTGTGTTTACCTGTGAATGTAAACAAGCAAAACCATGTTCGCTTATGTGTGCAATTTCTCGTGAAATGCATGAAAAATATGAGATCGTTTCAATAGCATAATATGGAAGACTTGATAAATTTTGAAATGAAAAATCTTTTTGGATTTTTGGATTATTATTATTATTATTATTATAATAATTATTATTATTATTATTATTATTATTATTAATCATTTAACGTCAAGAACTGATTTGATTATGAGATTATATCCTCAAGATATACTTAAGCACAAAGTTGTATTATTATTATTATTATTATTATTATTATTATTATTATTAATCATCTAACCTACACATGTCTAAGCTATATATACTATCAATAAATAGAAAAAGAAACTAACTAATTACAAGACTAGTCCATATACTATTACAAAAAATAAAAAGACACATAAAGACAAAATGTTAATTTTTAAAGAAGCACTAACAATACTCCCCCTAAGATTGACATAGTCTTCGGTCTTCAAAATCTTCAGGCTTCAGTCTTTTTCTTCTTTTATCTCCTTATCTTCATCTGATCTTTAGTCTTTATCTGCTCCATTCTTCTAGTCTTCAGTCTTCTATCTTCTCTTGTCTTGCACCTTCATCTTTAATCTTCAAAGAAGTCTTCAGGTTCTTCTTTGACTTTGAACATCGGTTTCTTTTTTAATAGTTCTTGTTCCTTCAAAGCATTTGCAATTGCTGACTTGAATTTACCTGCCAGAATTCCTTGTTCAGGTCGTGAATCATTAGTCTTTATCTCCATTTGGCTCATTCTTTCTAGAGTCTCTTTTGAAAGTGCAGTGATGTCTATATTGGCATATAATTCGATAGGATTTGAACTTTACTTCGAATATACTTCCAATACACCTTTTCTCCAATACACCTTTTCTAGATATACGCATGAACTCTATATCCTTTATGTCTTTCTTCACAATGTTGGCATATGCAAGAGCTTTTCGCAGAGATATTCTTGCCATAGCAACATTCATCACGTCGATGATGGAAAGAAAATATTTCTTATCTTGCTCAGCGACATCTGGTGATACCTTCTCAAATTTTTAAACAGATAGAAATGAGATATAACTTGGATGAAGTAATTTGAGTTCAAAAGCACCAAACAATCTAATCATGTCCTCATCCCAGTGTTCAAGATTACGGACTAGTTTAAGCTCAAAAGTCTCTGTATTATAAAACCATCTAAGAATCAATTTTGACTTTTGGTTGCCATCTATCACTTTTAATCCTGGGGTAGTTGCCTTTTCAAAATAATTGTCACAAAATTCAACCATAAAGTGTTCTTCTTCAGATTGTAACCCCCTTATCTTTTTGTTCTTCTTTAGCATAAAAAAGTATTCCTTATCTTCCTGATCACATCGAGTTTGAAGGAAATTACTTGTTCTAGCTAATCCTCTCCTCAAAAGCTCTACAAACATATCTCCTCATTTGGATCCAGATGGATTAATCAGAGGAAGTTTGTTTAATTATTTCAAATCTTGCACAGGTAGTTTAATGATGCTAGAGTAAAAGTGATAGACATCACAAACAACATTTACTCTTTTAATAAAAAATGCATCAAAAATATCATCATACTTCCATGCGATGATCTTGACTTGGTTTGTGAAATCAGGAGCAATCATTGCATTCAACAATTCAGCAACGGATTGTTCTTTTTGTAAGACATTTCTTACCAAGTCGCCTGTAGATCTGGCACTATCAAAAATTTGTCTCTGTTCAGTGAAAGCTTTATACACTTGCTTTTCTAAACTAGGAAACATCTTAATCAACTCTTGTCTACTTTCATGAGCACTAGACTTCTATGCCATTTGTCTAATCTCTTGAGGTTTCAAAATTCTTGTGCTTTTTGTGATATCCAAATAATGAGGATTATCAGTATCTAGAATAATCATTTTATTTGATTGCTTCTCAGTTTGTTGGAAGCTTTTGACAAGATTTCGCAAAGATACAGATTGAAGTCGTTTTAATCTCTTCCACGGATAATTTCGAGCCTGCAACCAAGACCTTAAGGCAGGAATACTCAATTCGTCTGGGTCAGCATGGTGCAGCTCTGATATGGGGACTTCTTCAATATTTATGCTCTCTTGAGCTCGATTCCATTCTCCATGTTCCATGACAATCTCATTAGGGTCAATTGGGCCAACAAACTCAGCAGCTATACATTTCTCATATTCATCATTGATTCGAGAAACTGTTAGCCCATCCAAAAATACCCTATTGTATTTCATCCTCACAAGATAATTATATCTGTCTTCAAAATCTTGAGGAATATCATCATGTTCTTGAACTGGCTCGAATGAAGAGAAAGTTGTTTCAAATTGAGCTTCTTCTATGTCTTCATCACCAAGTACCTCATCATACCAATCATCACCATATTCTTCTTCAATGTCTTCTAAAGCACCAATTTTCTCTTGAAAAATTGCTCTTGTGTTTCTTGCATCTCTTCTTCACCAACCTTTTCAACCCTTTGTAATTTTGTAGAGACTCAGGTAAAACTATAGCTTCTATGTCATCTAATTTTCTCTTACCTTTCTCCATCTCAGCAATCTTTTCTACATCAGTAGGAACCATTTCAGAAACAATCATGACTTCTAGAGAGTTTGGTTGTTATGTTTCCTTTGACTTACTCAATTCTTCTTTCAGTTTTTCATTTTCTTCAAATAATTTCTTATGTTTCTCTTCAAGAAGATCATAATCCCTTATCATCACTTCAAAATTCTTTATGACATCTTCTTTGTCTTTAGCAAAAACCACAAGTTTTTCATCCTTGTATTGATTTTCTTCCTTTAATTTTTCATTTTCTTCTTTCAACTTTTTCAATTTATTTTCAAGAGATATGCTCATCTCTTTCAGCTTTTCATTTTCAGCTGTCAAATCATTAATTATTTTCTCTTGACCAATATTTTCATCTTTTAGTTTTTCAAGCTCATCCACATCCAAGATGTCTTCAGTTTGTACATACACGTTTTGTGCTGTAGTAGCTGGTATATCTTAACTATCTTCTTGAGCTGTACTTTGAAACACAGGCTCTGAAAGCATTGCTTCCATAAAATCAAATTCAAATGTTTGATTTTGAGAGTTTTCATAATGCACTGTGGTTTCAGCATGCATATTTACATCTAAATCTTCATCTTGTGCTTCATTTAGAGTTTCCTCATGCATGACACTAGCATATGTTCCTTCACCCAAGTCATGGGTCTCAGAAACATTATCAGAAGTAGTTCTCTCACTGCAAACTGAGTGATGTGCTTCAGCAGCACCATCATCACCATCATCATCATCATCACTATCATCATCTTCTTCAGATGAGCTCTCAGTAGCATCATCATCCTCATCATCATTTTCTTCATCAGAATCATCAATCATCTCATCCATAATATCTTCAATTGGATCATTTGGATCTATAGGCTCATCTTTAGTCAAGTGGAAGTGTTGTTGATTGATGACTACATTATCCATTGCAACATTCCTTATGTAGTCAAAAAGTGGAATGTTTGGGGCACCTGTAATGACAGCAAGTTTTTTGTAAACCACTTCAGACATGTGCTCTAATTGCAATTTATCACCTTCCACACCATCAACATAAAGATCAGGATTATCTTCATTAATCAGCAACTGAAGGAATCTAGGATACATCAAGTACGTATGTCTCTTCCTCTTTCTAAATTGAAGATGAATTCATTCATGATCCATTTTGCCATATCAAATCTCCTGTTGGTGGCTAAAGCAATGATTGTAGATGCAATATCCACAGGAAATGAATCCCATCCAGCACTCCTCTTGGACATGCACTGCTGAAAGATATAGCATAATAATTTCCAGTGATTATTGCCCTATAGAATTTCTTCTTTGGGAAATGATCAGGATGACCTATCTGTAAGAATACTTTGCTACATTCGTTGAATGTATACTCAGCTAGATCTTCAGCTTCATTCTCTCCAAGTCTAAGAGCTATACGAATGACTTGCTCTGAGACTTTAAGCATTCTATCATTACTGATAAATGCCCTCACCACTTTATTTCCAGCCTCTTCTAATTCAACTTCGGCTGTTCTCCAGAATCTTTTAACTAGTCTTGCATGAATCATAGGCCTTGCACACATTGCATAGACATATTTTGTCCTTAGCAAGAATCTGATCATTTCTTCATAACCAGTGGCTTCCTACACTCTTCATCTAAGAATGCAACCACATTATGCTTTGGCTTAAACTTTAATTCTGCCATCTGCACAAACAAACACACAAGTTTAGTTAAGATGATGAATTTGACATAATTTGATTATTGTTAAACTTTGAATTGATATACATGAATTATTATGTTTTAAAACACTTAGGTTTCATTTACCATCAAGTGTAATTAATCAATTTCTAGAATTTATAAAAAATCTGTCAAAATCATATTGATTACACTTTGTTGTATTATTGATTTAAAACATATTAATTCAATTAACATTCATCAAAGTTAATTTTCAATTAAGTTCTTATGAATTATTAATTAATTTTTATTTTAAAAAAATTAATTTCAAATTTTGAAACTGTTCATCTTCTTCATTTGAACGAAGATGAACACCCTGAAATCGATGTTCATGAAAACACCAATTTCATATATCAAACTGTTCGAAATTCAATGTACATCAATAATATGTGATCAATCTCAGGTCTTTTATTCAGTTTGATTAATCATTTTCGAAACGTTTCAAATTTTTAGGGTTCAAACGTCCGAACAGACTAGAACCGTCTGACCTAGTTTGAGTCTAAAACTTAAAATTTAATGATTATTCACTGAACTTACATTCGTAAATCACTGATATACACTTTCGAATAAGAATGTTTCAAGAACAATTGACAATTTTGACTTAAATGGGTGAAGATGAATCGACAGAGTTTAAGTGTTTGAAGCTGTAAGTTTTGAATGAATGGAAAAATAAGAAGTGTTCTTTATATACTAAGTGTAAAATTTAAGACGGATGGGCATTGTTTAAATGTTTGGGGTTAGACGCATGACAACTGTTCAGCCGCTTGGGAACTGTTCAGACGGTTCTGAACTATTCAGCCGGATGCGAACTGTTCAGTCGGATGAGCACTGTTCAGTCACATGTCTCTATAGAAACGTCCAACACTTGGTCATTTTACACAAACCGTCTGGTACTGTGTAGACGCATGAGAATGATGAGCCGTCTAACACTTAACCAATTTGACTGATTTCTCAAACGGTTGACAACTGTTCAGACGCATGGTATCATGAGAACCGTCTAAACACTTGTACATATTTACCTAAGTTCTCAGTCGGTTGACAACTGTTCAGACGCATGGGATCATGAGAACCGTCTAAACACTTGTGCAAATTCTGAAAACTCTTCATACACCTAAAAAGGACTTATGGTCACTGTTTAGACGCATGATATTCAAAACACTTTCATTTTTCACATCTTTCATCCGAACACTGTTTAGACGTATTAGCACTGTTCATGTACTAATATCAAACAATTTTCAAGATTTTGAATTTTTCCCACAAAATTACAACCCTCAATTTTCCCTTATATCCTTTTAACCCCTTTTATTTTAATTTAAATGTTCAAAATTAATTTTCCCTTCATTTTAGTCTAAAAAATAAACAAATTTTCTTATTTTCAACATTTGAAAGAAGCTTTTCCACTTGAAAATTTATATAGGTTCATTTTATCATCATCAAAATTTTACATTATCAACCACACATATACTTTGAACATAAAGCATCATCCTTTCAATTCAACATTTTTATTTTGATTTTCTAAGACAACTCTTCTTTTTATTACTCACCCTAAACTTTTAAGTTTTTTTTAAACTTAGAAGTTTCCCAAGGTAACACAATAAGATCACACTTATCATTGTTAAATTGCCTGCACACAAAAAAAACATGCATAAAATCAAAATTAAAGCAGAATGAAAATCTAATAGTTAAAATAGAATCAATGTCTGCAGTGAGATCATATCAGTGAAGATCATCACATTAAAATAAAATAAAATATGAATAGACATAGACAATGAATAAATCATGATCAAGTGTGTTCCAGGTCAGTGATATCACAACAAAGGAGACACAAGATCTAAGGACAGAAAATAAGTGTTTTTGGCAAAAATATCAGCTCACCTACTTGTTCAATTCTTGGATTGATTAGGGTAGAGTTAGATATGACATGATGTGACCCATACAAGGACTTAGAGAGATCAACGATCATCGTGACATGTAGGTAAGCACACATTCTCAACCTATTACCTGACAAATATGCATAACTAGAGCTCATGTTACTTAATGTAATAGAGTATGATTATGGATAACCATTTGATCAACTCTAACATCCATTTGAATAGGTTGTGCACATTGGCATCTTTTGCATCAAAGGAGAATATCCAGGTCTTTAATGACTTACAACAGAGGATATCTCAGCACTTCAGGTCTATGATGACTTATAAAAGAGAAGTAAGATGATGCTTGTAACAGATCTCATGATTAGTCACATCACCATCAGGTGTGAGTGTTGTAACTTAACAAGCAATCAATCTGATAAGCTAATACAATTCAAAAGTACTTAGATGAATACACATACAAGCATATAGATTTAGTTTAATAACAAGAATTTACTTTTTCAGTATACTAGCATGATACTGTCTACACATCATATCTGACCGTGTCAGACTTTATTAGCGAGTGAAGTATGCAATTGATCTCACTAATGTACTATCTGTTAGGACCGTGTACGTACGGAGTACTAACTGATTCTATGTTATTCCAGATCAAATAGTGCGGAAT
>BJCN01309390.1:0-21704 GCA_018326445.1 Flaveria brownii
TGTACTATAACCTTACTTGCTTATAACCTATGACATGAATTGCTACTTATAATTTTTTTATATTATGTATAAAAATCTTGGAAACTCACCAACTATTTTTAGTTGACTTTTTATTTTATCATGTTTCAGGTAACCCCCGAGTTTAAAGATCTCTTTGAAGTTTGCAATAAAACTAGGACGTGGACCTAGTTAAATAAACGAAATGTTATGTTATGTCTTAATTTCTGTTTAAACGTATTGCATGTTTGAAACTCATGTTTGTAATTCCTGTTGGAAACTTATACTATTAATATTTACATTTAAACATAGCGTTATGTGGCTGTGAACAATCGTATCCCTCACACCTCGACGTTTCCGCCGTCCAGGTTGGGGTGTGACAATTTGTTCATGTTTCTTTAATTAATTTGTATAGTAAAATTAATAATGTTTTCATGATTTGATTAAAACTTAGCTTTTATCGTGATTTGAGAATGAAGGAAGTGGTTGTGCGGCTTATCTTTTTAGGTGGTGTGTGATTTGGATTGGTTGAGATGATACTGTTAAAAGGGCAAACTTAATGCATGAGTCTTTCGCAAGCGACAATCCTAAGGGGTGGGGGTGTCAACCACCCTGTTCTGATTTACCTTTTCTTACCTTACACTTCTATAATTGGATGTTTTCATGACTTAAACCTCACGATCTATGTTTCACATGAAAACAACTTTATTGTTGCTTTAGGGCTTTCCTTACTTAAATATAATCTTGGTGCGCAAGACTTCTGTATGCATAGTCTGGCCAACTTGGGTTTGATGTACACATCATTACCCTGTAATCTACAAAAAAGTTGTTTTTGTCGAAGACTGAGATGATAATTTTTATGGTGGGTTTGCTAGATGGTTTACAAGAGTCAACAATAATGTTAAAACAAACAAATAAAATAAATATATTCGCTACATCCCACGTATTATAAACTATTCATAGGGTCTAAGAGAAGTATGGTGGGGGCAAGCTTTTCCTCTTTCCAAGGGAAAAAGAGACCGCTTTTATTAAGATCCCCCGACTCTAAACATAAATATGAAACATATACCATATAGTAGGATAACATATAATAGGATGATCGATGACATACATAGATAAAGTAGGTGGTAGGATGTCATTCCTAAGTAAGGCAGATAGTAGAATGTCATACATAAATAAGGCAAATCATAGGATGGTCATCATGAGTAAACATACATAGATAAAATATATCTTGAGCTAATATATAATCTAATAGCATATAAAGATACAACAAACACTCGGAGTATATAAGGTAAAGAAGTGAAACAAGACAGTCTCACACTAAGCTAAGTGATGCGTGCGAAAGGTATATATATTTTGATAAATGTTTTTTCGCACAGATTCAGTTTTAATTGGTTATTACTAATATTAAACTACATATACAAAAGGCAAGTGTGTTTATCGTGAGGTAATATAGTGATGGTAAGAACCGAGTATTAATCCGTGGACACACCTAGCCTACTTAACAACCTTAATGATTGACTACCAGATTTGGTTTTTGTTTGAGAAAATGATAAGTTGCATTGATGTAATTAAGATTTTTTAGGTTTTTAGAAATAGTAATGAAAATAAAGTAAAACAAGGTTGAAACTTTTGGATTTAAAACCAGGGAATTAAGGCTATCATCCTAATTAGATTACACCTATGTAACTATGATGAATTGGTGGTGTGATTAAAGATATTGATTAAAGCAACTATGTTAATGTTTATAAATGTGAGCTGTCATGATTTCTCATCTATCCGCTCCGTAGTGACTAGGACCACATCAGGTTGAGATTTACTCCTTAGGTCAAAGCCCTAGTAATGTAGGTAAATCTTTTGTGACCTTTTCGACATACGATTTCTGAGAACATAACTTAATGTTAAGAAGCGAGTTGATCAAATTCCTTTCTAACATACCATTAATTTTAGAAAAACATAACAATTACTGTAGATTTCTCAGACTAATAAAAAGGAACCCATAAATGATCAGAAAATTAAGGTGATATGACTTCTAAGTAACCATTTCTAGTTCAGTAGCCATGGATTTATTATGAAGACCGGTTTCGCGAATAAAAGGTGATCATACGTTTTTCAACCGTGTATGGCATACACAGTTACAAATCATAAGTTTATTACTTCCCGTTCAGTTATAGGTACTACCCATTGAAAGTTTTCCCAATACCACTATAATATTATCACAATATAAATCACACCATTAGTTCATCACAAACTATATAAGTTTTAACTAATTAGAATGATAATGAGAGTTTAGCTCATAATGAACTTGAACATAACAACAAACAACAAAGAAGATAGAGATGAATTCATCGGTAAAATGGAACAATCAAACTGGTGATCCATAATGGATGATGTTTAGACAATCCCGAGCTTCTTCCAAGTGTTATATGCACCTCTCCGAGCCTCCATATGATCTTCAAGTCTTGATTCTCGAGAGAATTCTACGGAGTAACTTTCCCACCAAAATCTTACCAAAATGGTGAACTTAGGCCTCTATTTATAGTCTTTCTAGAGAATTTAAGCACGGTCCTGTGCCTAAAAGGCACGGCCTCGTGTTAGTACAATGCTTATGAAAGTTGGTCGGCCCGTACATGTAGAGGATGTTGGGCACGACCCCGGGACAATTAGGGCACGACCCCGTGTTTGGGGTGGGGCATGACCCTGTGCTTCATGGGGCACGACCCCGTGCTTACTTTACCGGGACAGTACTTTTGTCCTGTCAGATGTCCAAACATGGGAGTGTGCCAAATTTAGAATAGGGTTGTGTTTCATGCAAGACATAGGGGCGTGCTTAATGATGCACGACCCCATGCTTGGACTCGAAAGCTCGGATTTCTTCCATTTCTTGTTAAATATGCTTATTCTGTCCATCTTGCCTTTTTAACACATGAAAACACAATTTAACGATTTTAAGAACATAATCATCATTTTAAGGACGATATTGAGGAACAATTGATTTGCTTTTGATAGGGTTTCTATGTATAATTTAGAGAACATTAAATATCCCTACACTTGAACTTTGTTTGTCCTTAAGCAAAAATCACTTAAAATGATAATTTCACCAAAAACCAAATAAATCAAATGATAAATATGCCTTTCAGAAAATATGCAAGTAAAAATTATTTTATCCAAATGTAATCATTTTAAGGATGTATAGAATGATATCCTAGCACGCAATAGATTAGTTATTAAAGATTATTATCATGTAAAAATCCACATTTCTCACAACATGCGCTCACACTCGACTAAATATATGGAGCCATAATTAAGATTAAGTATGACTAATACGCTCCATTGCCTAGTATGAATACGTGTGAAATTGTATGCTTGTTAAGAGATCAAATCTCCACCTACCTGGATATTTACTTGCATAAATCGTTAGGTCTTTAATGGGTTGTAACTTGGCTCGAGCTCGGGTGTGAAATATTTGGAAAAAGTGGCTAAATGCTAAAGACGATGATCTTGGCTTATTTTTCTAAAATAAACTACAAGGAAAGCAGTAAAAGACTCCCTATATAATACTTCAACCTAGAAGGATATGCTAATTTGAGGACTCATTTTAGGTTCGATTGTCTAGACGGTATTTTGCTTTCAAAAACTATACTTCATCTTTCACTCGAAGATACACAAAACTCTCCTTTCATAAGGATCATTCGGCTTGAAGCCTAATAGCACCAAATCAGATCAGTTCTATGTATTCGTAATGGGACTCGGTTTGGTTCTTTTTGCATTTTCCATTGTGGGGCCCATTTCCACAGTTCGGGCAGCTTTCGTATCTTTTTGCCCGCTTCTTTTGTAGCGCTTTTGAAATTCCACAAAATGTCAGAACTTGTTTCTTTTTTCACCATTTCTTTCTTATGTTGTATGTGAGGTTGAAAATTTGTTCGCGGATTTCCTGGGGAAGTCCCAGTTTTGCGTGATGAAGATAACAAAGCAAATTAAAACCAAAAGAATGATTCCTGTTCTTTTAGGTCTGCTAATAAAAGACCAAAATTTCTTTTTCTCTCTCTATTTTTTAAACAAATAAGTCAAAATATGTCTTTAATGAAAAACGGATTTTGTTGAAGGCTTTTTGGTTAAGTGACTTGGTGGTTTGGGTGATAAAAAATAAAAATGTTTAAGCTTAACGTGGCTAACTAGGGTTGACGTTCAGGTAAGGAAAGTTAAAAGAAAATGGTTGGGGCTTGAATGGTTAAGGTTTCCTAACTCATTTTTATGTAGAAAATACTAATTAGGGTCTTAAAATGTATACCCAAAGCAAGTTCAAATCACACGTATCATAAGGCACCCTCAATTAAATCTAGAATGAAAGTAAAATTGAAAAAACTATTTAAGATTTAAAAATAAACTCATATACGGATGGAATTGGGTAAAAGTATTTCATTTTACATGATTGAATATTTTTACTAGATTATTGCCTTTAAGGCTATCACAAAAAAAACATTTTCATTTTTTTTATTTGGATGTCATTTATTTACTTATTTATATCCCGAAAACGTATATTTATAATTTGGTTTACTAAAAATTGTTTAAATTTTTGGTTTCGTGTCACAAATATTTATGGTTAAGTGATTTTTATAAAAATTTTCAATTTGGATCTTTTTAGCAAAATATCACATGTGTGTGTCAATTAACCCATCCCCATACTTAAAATTCACATTGTCCCTAATATGATTAATAATATAGAACGAGGAAAGATAACGAGATAAATCCTCTAACAATGATGAAGTCGAATCATGCCTCAAAATGTGAGAATACTCAGGATCACCTGAAATATCATCAATTTATTGAAAACATTAAAATCCTAATCATACAAATAAAAATAAATTGACATAAATTAAAAAATAGATTGGCATAAAACAGTTGTGCCCCCCGCTCATTATATATTCGGTTTCTGATGTACGTGACATCATTGCTCAGGTAATCTACTCGGGAGTGCAGATTTTTGACTCGGTTGAAGGCTTCTTGTGCATATTCGAATGATCTCCTTGCATGGTTGCTGGTGGTTTGGATTGCTTCATAAAGGTCTAACATGGTCGAGAATTCTCCAGTGTCTGAACTAAAAGCCCCGTCTTCTTCTTACTCGGCATATCGAGGCCCATGATGATTTCCTCGGGACTCCCAAATTTGTCCCTTCCTGTCCATAAACCTCGGCTGTACATTTGGTAGGTTTGTTATCATGTACATACTTGTGCAAATGCTCAAATCCAACAATCCTGGCATCACTCCTTCAGTTCCATCCATGTTACAACCATAACTCTCGTATAGGTTTAGAATCCAACTTCCTCCAAACATGGGTGTTGGAGCACCTGGAGTTGTATTTCTAGCAAAAAGATTACATAACAAGTATCCAATACTTCATGGAAAATGATTCATCATACAATATAAAATGAATAAGTCCCTCAAACTAACAACTCGCTTTGACCACGAGCTGTTATATAATGGCTAAGCAGCTGATGTATGTAACACAGCAATGGGTCTCGAATCTGACTGCTTTTGGTTTTACTCGAGTTGAGCACTCCTATTCCAATTCTCTCCCAAAATGCTTTTCTCATGGCACCACTTTCCGCATCCCTAGTGTCCTCGTCTGTAAAGGTATGGTATGCTGGCATTCCTGATATTGCTTCTTCCTCTATTTCTTGTTTCGTATATATGCCAGGATAAACACTGAACAAGGCGATGGATGTTTTTCGCCAACGTCCACCCAGCTTGAATAAAACTGCTTCATCATCCCATGGGCCAGAGTCTTTCATGCTAAATCTGAAAGACGCTAAAAATTCAAGAATAGGTTCATAAACAGAATGTTTGTTTTATGAACACAGACGTTTCCACTTAATACTTAATAAATTATTATATCTTTTGAGCTGTCCTACAACCGCCAAGGTTTCTTCATCGGCTTGCAAATGTGACTTTTCATCCCTTCGTAACAGTTTTTGTAGCCAGTTAGGACACTATCTTTCATGGTTTCCCTCGAATTGCAAATAGGGATGGTTCATGATCCTGAAATTTTGACAATTAAGGTAAATATACAAAACAAATTTCTAGAATAGTTTCAATATTTTAGTGACAAAAAATGAGTTTCAAGAGATATGGCACCATATTTATTAAACTCATATTTAAAAACAGTTAAAAAGTTTGATATTCAAGAAAAGCTATTAAACATAGGGGGTGTGTCTTGTGAAACATGGGGGTGTGGTTAACATTTTGAGATATGAAATTTTAACTCGAGCACGCGTGGTTTTGTTTGTAAACCTTTGATTAAATATGAGTTTAACATTTTCTTGCTTGAAAAACCAAAGATTACACATGTCCATTTTAATCATCTGTTAATAATTCAAGATACCCAAAAATATATATAGTGTTTAATCACCACATGTTTGATAATTGAACTCTTGTAACTTGAATATGCTTAACAATGATTCAACCACGAATTATAAAGATAGTCTTGTTAACAATGAAAGAAAAAACACACTAACAACTAACTAAACATACTAATTAACAACTAATCAACTACAAAGATAAACATGAACAAGAAGGCTCAAAGTATTCATCATTCCATAAACTTTTAATTCCAAGGTCTACGAATAATTGCTTGGATTTCGGTTGTTTAGAGACCTAATCACCTAACTACATGTAAATGACCATTATTATACTAGAAATTCGTAATACTAACCTCTTGGACAAGCACACTTGAAAAGAAATGGAAGAAGTTCTTGAAAGGAAAAAAGAAAATGGAAAAGGTGATGAAAATTAAAGTGAATATGAGTTCTTGCATAAATCCTTTCGATATTTATGATTGAGAATTACTGGGGAACAAGACAAATAGCTGAAACAAGCCAGGTTGTGTCATTTTTTGTCAAACACGGGGACGTGCCTCCATAGGAACGGGGCCGTGCCTCCATAGGCACATCCCATATGTTACCCGATTTCAGTTTTTCATTTTTCTGTTTTTCAGTTTTGCACATTATGAAATTTACATGGTGAAGTTTCATCACTTCCAAATCATCAGAAAAGCTACGAAATTCCAAATCATCAGAAAAGCTACGAAATTAGTCCTAGAGTTAATTAAAACAAGCCAAATGACAATTACTTTACCTAATTTCCTACGGTTACATAATATTATAAAAGCCGAGAATTTGAAACTGCAAAATCAGACTCCTTACCACGCACAATTGCACATAACAGATCGTGAAATGCTTCTAAAAGAAGGCTCCACACATTTCATGTGGAACGTTTAGGATGGGATAGTGTGAAGTGTGGTTGCTTAGTTTTGTAAGTTGACGATTGACGGAAATGAGTTCCTCGCCCATTTCTTGAACTTTCTGGATAAGTTCAGCTAGGCGTTGAGATGTGATGAGGTTCATCTCAGTCAATTGTTTGATTAGTTCATGCAACTTGAAGAATATTTCTTGCGTCATTGGCTCTCTTGTTTCAAAACGTGCTTTCTTTGTAGGATTCCAGCTTGAACTACCGCGACTTGATTCATTCATCTTTTTAGACGTTTGCAAGCAAAAAAGAGTGTGATGAAATCGTCTTAGCCATGCACGGCCCCGTGTTTGTCAAAAATCGTCTTAAATTCAACCTGCAACGTTCCAGAGTCTTCAGTAGAGATTGTGGAAAATTTGTGTCAGAAGCACGAGCGTGTTCCATGGGGCATGGCCTCGTGACTGGGCTTGTGAGGTATTATAATAAGAAATCAAAGAAAAACTATGTACATGTGTCGTGTTTAAGTTTCAGTTCTTTGGCGCGATCCTTCCTCACACTTAGTCTTCGTCGGGGCGGTGGTGTAATGCCTCCGAGAAAATCATGGTTGGTCCATCGTTATACGGTTTTAAACAATGACCATTCACTTTTAAACTTAAACCGTCGTGGTTGTCAATTTTGATGGCACCATTCGGAAACATGTTTTTAATCATGTAAGATCCAGACCAACATGATTTCAGCTTTCCGGGAAATAAACGTAAACGAGAGTTATACAATAAGATACATTCTCCCACATGAAATTGTTTAGTGTTCTGTAATCGAGAGTCATCGAATTTCCTTGTCTTTTCCTTGTAAACCCTAGCGTTTTCGTACGCTTGTTCTCTCAGTTACACTAGTTCGTGGATTTGTAGAAATTGATTTTTTCCTACAAGGCCTTGGTCTAGATTTGCTGCTTTGAGTGCCCAATAGGCCTTGTGCTCCAGTTCCATAGGTAGATGACATGACTTCCCATAAATGAGTTTGAACGGTATTGTGCCAATGGGAGTCTTACAGGCTGTTTGAAAAGCCAATAATGCATCATCTAGCTTGGTAAACCAATCCTTGTGACTTTTTTCCTATGGTTTTTTCAAGGATTCGTTTTATGCCTCGATTAGTGACTTCAGCTTGCCAATTTGCTTGTGGATGATAAGCAGTAGTAAAGTGATGGTTCACTCCATAATGAGCCATTGCTCTCTCAAGCTAGTTGTTACAGAAATTAAGGGATGTGACAACGTTTCTTGCATCATTGGTAGGTAGGGCTTTAGCTTCGGCCCATTTTGAGCATAATCGACTGCTACCAAGATGTAATGATTGCCAAATGACACCGGGAATGGCCCTATCAAATCATACCCAATATATCAAATACCTCGCATACTTTAACAGGTTTCTGAGGCATCGTGTTCCGTGTCGAGATGTTGGTTGCTCTTTGACATGCATCACATGTGCGTACCATGTTGTTAGCATCCTTGAAGATCGTGGGCCAGTAAAATCTAGAGTCAAAGACCTTCTTAGCTATTAGGGTTGCTCCATGGTGTCCTCTGTGGGTCATTCATGACAGTGCCTTAGAATCTGTTACACTTCACTTCCGTATACGCATCTTCGGATAAGTTGGTCTGCACCAATTCTGAATAGATACGAGTCTTCCCAATAGTAATACTTAATGTCAGTAAACATTTTTTTCTTTTGCTGATAAGTCATTCCTTTGAGTAGGATTCCACTTGCCAAGTAATTTGCGAAATCGGCAAACCAAGGATGTTCATCGATTGAGGATTGGATGTTCATAATGAATTCATGAGGAAATTATCCTTTATTTTGAATTCCTCGGTTTGTGAAGGACTTGAATCTTCAAGACGCAAGAGATGATGGGCCGCCAGATTTTCTGCTCCTTTCTTGTCATGAATTTGAATGTCAAATTCTTGAAGCCGAAGTATCCACCGAATCAATCTTGGCTTTGCATCTTGTTTGTTGAACAGAAAACAAAGGGCTGCACGATCGGTGTAAA
This sequence comes from Flaveria brownii, assembly GCA_018326445.1. Classification (NCBI taxonomy): domain Eukaryota; kingdom Viridiplantae; phylum Streptophyta; class Magnoliopsida; order Asterales; family Asteraceae; genus Flaveria; species Flaveria brownii. The sequence goes on from BJCN01309390.1 coordinate 9,281, forward strand.
TGATTGTTTTTTAAAGGATCAGGTACGAGCGGAAATTGTCAAATGCGAAAACTACCACAAGAAGCTCTTTCTCGGTGGTGGTGTAGTTTTCTTATGCGTCATTTAGGGTTTTGTTCGCATAGTGAATTAGGTGGAATTGCTTGTGTTTCCTATGTCCTAACACGGCTCCTACCACGAAATCGCTTGCATCATACATGAGTTCAAATGGTAGCGTCCAATCAGGGGAAACCATGATTGGAGCATTGACCAGCCTATCTTTTAGCAAATCAAATGCATTAATGCATTCGTTGGAAGATACAAATTGTGCGTCTTTTTCAAGAAGTTGAGTCATTAGGCGTGCAATTTTTGAGAAATCTTTGATGAAACAACGGTAAAATCCTGCATGACGTAGGAAGCTTCTAATTTCTTTCATGGTTGTTAGATGTTGAAGTTTGGAAATAATGTTGACTTTGGCATGATCGACCTGGAGCTCTGCTCCAGAGATCTTATGTCCTAACACTATTCCTTTAGTAACCATGAAGTGACACTTTTTCAAATTCAAAAGAAGGTTAGAATCTTCATATCTAACCAGCATATTTTCCAGGTTTTCTAGACATTGTTCAAATGAGTTTCCAAAGACGAAGAAGTCATCCATGAAAACTTTCATTGAGTGTCCAATCATGTCGTGAAAGATTGCTACCATGCATCTTTGAAATGTAGCAGGGACATCACATAATCTAAAAGGCATTGCCGATAAGCAAAAGTGCCATATGGAGAGGTGAAGGTTGTTTTATCTTGATCTTCGGGAGCAATAGGAATTCGGAAATATCCTGATAAACCATTAAGGAAACAATAGAACATTTTTCTAGATAGTCTCTCAAGCATTTTGTCTATGAAAAGAAGAGGGAGGTGATCTTTCCTTGTGGCATCATTGAGTTTGCGATATTCGATGCAAATTCTCCATCCTATAACCGTAAGAGTTGGAATAAGCTCATTGTTCTCGTTAGTTACAATAGCCATTCCTCTTTTCTTTGGAACAACTTGGACGGGACTGAAAACAAGGTGAATTAGAAATAGGGTAAATCAAACCGGCATCTAGCAGTTTGATTACTTCTTTCTTCACCACCTCTTGCATACCTGGATTTAAATGTATTTGAGGTCGAATGAGGGATTTGAAGTTTTCCTCCATCAGTATTTAATGATTGCAAAAGGATGGATTAATTCCCTTGATGTCCATGATTTTCCATGCAGTCGCTTGTTTATGTGTCGTAAGCATATTGAGCAACTTATTCTTCTCATCATTTGATAAGGCGGATGAGATTATGAAACAAAATTGGGATGTGTTTTCAAGAAAGGCGTATTGAAGATGAGACGGAAGTTCTTTGAGCTCTAAAGCCGGAGGGTCTTCGATAGAAGGTTTGGCTTTGGGTTCTAGTTCTTGTTCGATGAACTCAAATGCTTCTTGATAAGATGATGTTCCATCAACTTCTTGGTCATGAATGATTTGATTCTCACAAATAGGTTCAGTGGTTTGGACTTCTATTAATTGAGTGTTACAAGCTTCAATTTGACAAGTGTTCTTCAAATGTTAGCTTATGATTGAATCGTAGATGTTAATATAATAGAGTGAGTCATCATGATGTTGAGGATGTTTCATGGATTGTCCTATGTCGAATGTTACTTCCTCTTCATCCACTCGGAGCGTGAGTTTGTCGGTGCAAACATCAATGAGGGCTTAAACAGTTGCTAAGAAAGGTCGACCCAGGATAAGAGGAACATTCTTATCCTCATCCGTGTCAAGGATCACAAAATCAACGGGAAATATGAATTAGTCAATTTTGAACTAAGATATTTTCAATGATGCCCCTCAGATATTTAACAGAGCGTTCAGCTAACTGGATGCTCATACGGGTAGTTCTAGGTTCACTTAAGTTTAGCTTTTCAAAAACCACATAAGGCATAAGGTTAATGCTAGCACCTAAATCAGCTAACGTGTTGCTAACAAAAAGATTTCCTATTAGGCAAGGTATAGTGAAACTCCCTCGATCAGTGAGGTAGTTTGTTTTGAAGAACTGCAGAGCATTCCTCATTTAAAACTACATGTGATAACTCTTCAAGTTTCTTTTTGTTTGACAATAAGCCCTTTAAATACTTAGCATAATTTGGAATTTCGGCTAAGGCTTCCACCAAGGGTAGATTGATGTGGAGTTACTTGAACAACCCCATGAATTTGCCATATTATGCCTCAATTTGTTGTTGTCTCAAATGACCGGGATATGGAGGTGGTGGAACATAGGGTGGCGATGGCACGTATTTCTTGGCTGGTTCTTCAACAACAACAGGTTGCTTTTGCTTGTCACTTGCATTACTTGGAGTTTCGATTTTCGTTTCTCCAAGGATGGGCTATAATGCAGGTGCATCACCTTGAGTGGTTTTGCCACTCCATATGGTGATTGCTTTGAATTGAGCATTAGGGTTTGTCACAGTGTTGCTAGGCAAGGTACCTTGGGGTCTTGCGGATAATTCTTGTGCTATTTGAGCTACTTGGTTTTCAATGGTTTGCAATGATGCTTTGTTGCTTTTGATGTCAACCTTGTTTCTTTGGAACCTCTCCTCATTTCTTCGATCAAATTTCCAGATGTATTCATTTATGGGTGTGGTTATCAACAATTACTGCAATAAGTCTTCCATTAATTATGCTCCACGGCCATGGTTATTACTACTTTGATATTGGTACGGTGGTTTCTGTTGTTGGTAAGGTGGCCTACGGTTGAATCCAGATGATAATTGGTTGCTACCAGCTTCTCTGTAATTCGAGTTGCTCCTCCAGTTTGAGTTGTTATTATATGAGTTGTTTGGGCCTCATACGTAGTCAACATCTTCAACCATCATAATGCCTTGTGGGAACTCATTGGTCTTTTGTGAATTTCCACATGTGTTGCATCGTGTTGGATTTTTCTTTAGTTTGGCTTGCAATTGTCCGAATCATTTGGTTAGGGCTTCTAACTGGTTGTAATCAGTGTTTCAGAGTCTACTTGATGAATGCCTTTAGAACTAGGTTTGTTTCTTAAGGGATTATAAGCAAATCTCTTCTTAGCTGCTATTTCTAGGGCTTGGTATGCCTCTATTGGTGTGATACTTCCGATATATCCCCCGCACTTTGGTCTATAGCTTGTTTGTGTGCTCCGTTGATTGCATCATAAAAAGTTTGACACTGCTGCCATAGATCAAGTCCTTGATGTAGGCATCTCCAAAGGAGACCTTTGTATCTCTCCCAGGCTGCGTGTAATGATTCATCATTGTCTTGGCAAAAGCTTGTGATGCTGCCTCTTAGTTTGACTGTGCGATCGGGTGAAAAGTATTTCAAAAGGAATTGTTCAGCCATTTCTGCCCATGTTTTAATGGAAGCAGGCGAAAGTGAATCAAGCCAGTCAATGGGTCGGCGGCGAAGTGAAAATGGAAATAGTCTTATTCTAATAGCGTCGTCTGAACAGTTATTGATTTTGAAAGTTGCATAGATACAAAGGAATCATGAGATGTGAGTGTTAGGGCCCTCTTCTTGCAATCCGTGAAACTAATCAGAGTTTTCTACGAGTTGAATAACACTAGACTTAATCTCGAAATTGTTGGCCGCTATTGCTGGTTGGACAACACTAGACTCATAACCATCGATTGACGTGTGGCATAGTGTGTCATCTTCATTTCCTCGTCTTGGTTAGCCATGTCTTCTTCGGATGGTGTATCTTCCGAAATGTCTTCTTCGATGATTGTTCCTGTTTGTCATGGTCTTTCGCGTAACCTTTGACGAAAAAGTCGGTCGGGTTCCGAAAGAGGCCAAACAAGTTTAGGACTAGACGAGTCGGACATACACTAACTTAAGGAATCATAAACTAACTAAGGGTTAGAATGAATCAGGAAAATATAACCAAACTAACTAACTAAAGCAAACTATCTACAAAAATAAAATAAATTTGAACAAAAATATATTAACAAGATATATAAAAAAGATAGTAAAAAAATTAGATTGTCTTTCAAAACTGCTGTGTGTCCTTGGCAACGACGCCACGTGAAAAGTATATATATTTTGATAAAGGTTTTTTCGCACAGATTCGGTTTTAATTGGTTATTATCAATAATAAACTACACACACAAAAGGCAAGTTTACCTATCATGAGGTAATATAGTTATGGTAAGTACCGAGTATCAATCCTTGGACACACCTAGCCTACTCAACAACCTTAATGATTGATTACCAGATTTGGTTTTTGTTTTAGAAAATGATAAGTTGCATTGATGTAATTAAGATTTTTTAGGGTTTTAAAAGTAGTAATAAAAATAAAGTAAAACAAGGTTGAAACTTTTGGATTTAAAATCTGGGAATAAAGGCTATCATCCGAATTAGATTACACTTATATAACTATGATAAATTTGTGGTGTGATTAAAGATATTTATTAAAGTAATTATGTTAATGTCCATAAATGTGAGTTGGAACGATTTTTCATCTACTCGCTCCATAGTGACTAGGACCACGTCAGGTTGAGATTTACTCCTTAGGTCAAAGCCCTAGTAATGTAGGTAAATCTTTTCTGACCTTTTTGACATATGATTTTTGAAAACATAACTTAATGTTAAGAAGAGAGTTGATTAAGTTCCTTTCTAACATACCATTAATTTTAGAAATCCATAACAATTACTGTAGATTTCTCAAACTAATAAAAGGGAACCCGTAAATGATTAGAAAATTAAGATGATACGATTTGTAATAACCATTTCTAGTTCATTAGCCATGGCTTTATTATGAAGACCAGTTCCATGAATAAAAGTTGATCATACGTTTTTCAACCGTGTATGACATACAAAATTACAAATCATAAGTTTATAACTTCCCATTCAAATGTAGGTGCTACCCATCGAAAGTTTTCCCAAGACCACCATAATATTATCACAATATAAATCACACCATTAGTTTATCACAAATTACATAAGTTTCAACCAATTAGGAAGATAATGGGAGTTTAGCTCATAATGAGTTTGAACATAACAACAAACAACATAGAAGATAGATATAAATTCATCGGTGAAATGGAACAATCAAACCCGTGATCCACAATGGATGAGGTTTAGACAATACCGAGCTTCTTCCAAGTGTTGTATGCACCTCCCGAGCCTCCAAATGATATTCAAGTCTTGATTCCCAAGAGAATTCTGCAGAGTAATTCTCCCACCAAAAGCTTGCCAAGATGGTGAACTTAGGCCTCTATTTATAGGCTTTCAGGAGTGTTTAAGCAAGGCCCCGTGCCTAAAAGGCATGGCCCCGTGTTAGTACAATGCTTACAAAAGTTGGTCGGCTCATACATGCAAAGGATGTCGGGCACGGCCCCATGACAATTAGGGCACGTCCTCGTGTTTGGGGTGGGGCATGGCCCCGTGCTTCATAGGGTATGGCCCCCTTCTTACTTTTAGGGGACTGTACTTTTGTCCTGTCAGATGTCCAAACACGGGGGTGTGCCAAATTTAGTACGGGGGTGTGTTTCAGGGAAGACATGGGGGCGTGCTTAATGAGGCACGACCCCATACTTGGACTCAAATGCTCGGATTTCTTCAATTTCTTATAAAATATGCTTCTTTTGTCCATCTTGTCCTTTTTAACACCTGAAAACACAATTTAACAATTTTAAGTACATAATCGTCATTTTAAGGAAGATATTAAGGAACAATTGATGTGCTTTTGATAGGGATTTTTGTATAATTTAGAGCACATCAATGACGCTACCAAAACTCTTTCTCATCCTTCAAGCATCCTTGATAGTGTAGTTCATACATGTATCATATTCTATCTCTTAAGGGGTTTTCAAGAGGTAGACTCACCAAATCCTTCATGTTATGCCAAGATAGTCTGAACAGAACATATTCTTTGATTTTAATTTTTCCAGCACCAGCAAAGGTCAGATAGAAGGAACTGGTTGAGGAATCATAAATTCAATTAGTGATAGGATCATGAATGCTCAATGGAATTACATGTAGAACATGCTTTTCTTTGTCTCTATTTGGTTCTCGTTCAACTCTGTTCCCTATCTTGATCTTAAGAATATATTGATTTGTACTAGTTAGGCATACCTTTATATTCTCTAATCAAGGTGAACATCTTCTATAGGTGTTTATAGTTAGGATTTATAACTTCTAACTCAGTCAGGAAGAAGGACTTGGACCCATTCCTTCTTTCAATAAAGTACCTCTTAGCTTTCAAATCATAGCCCAGTTAATTATGTTTGTACCATCACCTTTTGGGTGTCCATCTTGGTCAGATTTTAAGAGTTCTTCTTTAGTAGATTGTTCGGGCTTGTCCTAATCTCTTCTTATTTGTTCGGCAGCTTTAGTGATTTCCACTTCATCTTCCAAGATATCTGTTTGGGTTTTGTTGGAGACTCAGCTGCTTAAGGTACTTGTTGTAGTGATGGAGATACATGCTTGGTAGTTGGAGTATTTTGAATGGTAGGAAGAGAAAATTATAGTTGAGTATTGGGTGTAGCATCTTTAATAAGTTTCCTATATGTCCCCTCAGCAACACCGTTTGTTGTGGAGTTCTAAGAGCACTATATTGCCTTGTAATACCTTCAGATTCACAGAAAGAATCAAGCGTGTGGTTTTTAAATTCGATACCCTAAGCACGTCTAATTATTTTAACCTTTTGAACAATTTGGTTCTTAACTTTTATAATGAATGATTTTAAAATCGCAGCAGTTTCATCTTTAGTTTCCAAAAAGAAAACCCAAATGAACCTAGTAAAATCATCCATTATTACCAAGAAAAATGATTTTCTTCCTAAACTCTATACACATGTTGGCCAAAACAAGTCCATGTGCAATAGATGTAAAGGAGTTATGACTGAATACATTTCTTTGGCCTTATGAGAAGATATTTGTCGCTTTCGCTTTTGATAAGTAACACAGTGGTCAGCACATGCAAACTCTTTGTTCGGTAGTCATGTGACAAACCCATTTCAAACTACTATGTTCATGTTTTTGAGATTTACATGTGCTAATCTTCTGTGCCAAAGGGAGGACTCATTTAAAGAAATTTTGAAAATAAAGTAGGAAACATTTCCTGAAAGTGACGTATTATGCATGTTGAGCTTGTACATATTGTCCTTCCTAGGAGCTCTTAAGAGTATTTTGTCATTAGGAATTTCAAACCCACATGATAGAGCAATACATTCATGCTCTTTGAAAAGAGTGTTATGTGTTTTATCACACAACTAAGACACACTTAATTTGTTTTAGTTTAAGTCTTTCATATAATTCACCTTATCAAAGCTTACCTTTCCATTACTGACTACCCCCAGCAAGTAATGTCTCCTACTTTTGTATCACTTCCAAAAGTAACAGATCCACCATCATATGGTTCTAGATTTAGTAGGCATGATCTGTCACCTGTCATGTGCCCGGAACATCCACTATCCACAATCAACAAGTTAGTATTGGCATGCGAATGATCCTACACATAAACAAATTGGTTAGTGATGAATAGGGACCAAGCCTGTTCAGTCTTAGGACTTCTGGTTCTCAGTAGTTTTATATCAATGGTAAATACTGAAGAGGTAAGTGTCAGTTTTGGGTCATCTAAGGATTCGACAGATTTTTTTGGTTTCTAGACTCTTCTTTTGAGTTTTCCTGATCTTTTGATGCCATCCATCTTATGTTCACCCTTTGAAGATTTTAGAGATGGTGAAAGTTTCTCAAAAGCCTTCTTCTTCTTTTGGTCTGCAACTGATGACTTATTCGGCCAAACTTTCAGAGGTGCTGATTTTCTTTAGAATCAGTACTTGTGGGACTTGATTGCCAAACAATTTTATGACTATCATCTTTTCTTTTAGATGGTTGTTGGATAGATGCTGACTTCTTTGAGGGCTTTGGCTTGATGGGAAGTTTGATGGACTAAGCTAGGGGATTGTATTCATAATCTTTTGCAAAATGACTATCTTCCCCACACATTGGGCATGCAAATTTTAGCTACTTCTTTGTTGACTTCATCATTTGCCTGATCTCTTGTAACTTCTTCTTTATATTCTCATTCTTGCCTCCCTCAGCATCTCTTATCTTCTTTTCCATCTTTTGATCAACATGGGTGGTTAGCTTTATATTTTTCTTTGGGAAACTCTTCTAATGGGTTTCAACTTCTTTAGAGATAGTCTTTTGAATATATGGTTGGGGTCTCATTTCAAAAGAGTTCTAGGTTCCAGTATAACAACTTTTGTTGTGGTTCTTCTTCTTGCAATTGTGCTTTAAATAAAGCTTTGTCTTGGAGGAGAGTTTTGACTCGATAGACGACTGATTGAATTCGGAAGATTGTTTTTCCTTTAAAAACTCCATCTTTCATTATGGTTTTGTTAGCTTTTGCCTTGAACTCTTCTCTCCTTGTCTCCTTCTCCTCTTATTCCTTCTCTTTCTTCTCCTCCTTCTTATTCACTTCCTTAATTATTGTATCCTTCTCCTCCTTCTCTGCTATCTCACTCTTTTCAATAGATACCCTTGTGCAAATGGGTTTGGTAGATACTTGCTTCCTACATCAAGATTGCACTTAGGGGTATATGTGGGAGTGCATGTCGTTGGTAGTTACAAAGATTTATGCCCTAAACCTGTCTTGGTTTGATACAACCTTTGGGAGTTTTTGGTGAAAACAAGTAATTTTTTAAACTTTTTAGTTTGAATATTATATTTATCAGCATATGTTTTAACTATGGCTAAATCATATTATGTTGATTTTAATTTGCTAAGGAGGTCATTAGTTTAGGTCTCAAGGTTTGTTTATTCATGTTTTAATTATGAAATAATATTTTCTGTCTCTATTATCTTTTCCTTTTTTAGGTTTCTTAAAGTAAGGTTTAAAAAGATTGATTGATTCAACATCATTCATGAGATCTAAATTGTGATTTCTATACAAGTTGACCTTAGCTATGTATTAAAGTGTACAGTAGGGTTTAGAAGTTACCTGGGATAAAGAGGTTGAGCTTTCAGCCATCAATTTGTTGATGGGTGTAACATCTTCCACTTGGAAGCTCCAGTCAAGCACCTCTTCTCCTGAGGCTATAGATGTTGTATTCCTATGGATGAATGAAGTGGAAGGACCTTGATAAGTTAAGTATTATTATGGGTTAGATGAACTTGGTGGAGATGGGTTTGACTTTGGTGTTGTGCATTCCTTGGCCAAATGTCCCAGCTAGTTGCAGTTGAAATATTTTACCTTGCATTTATGAAATTTGAATCCTGATCTTCTTTTCTTTAGGAATTTTCTTCTAGTTTTCTATTGAAATTGCATGGCCCTAAAGGATGTCATGGCTATCTGGTAGTTGATATTCATTTCTTATATGTCATCTGGATAAATCTATCCCAAATATTCTTTAGAGAGTTGAAAGAAGTTGGCTTGGTCACTAACAAAGGATGAATTTGATAGGTATGATTGTGAAAAGAGTCGTAAGGCTGGCTGATTCCATCTGTTGAATGATATGGTGATTAAGATTCAGCAGTTAGAGATTTAGGGTAGGTGATTATTTGTACTTGATGAGTCACCATAGGAGTTTGATAGACTTGGGAATATGAGTGATAGTGAACTGCTCATGAATAGGGGCCATGAGAGCTTATGATTTTAAGAGGTTTAAAGATCCGCCTAATGATTCTTCATCTCCATCCATCTCTATTTGATAAGCTCTTAGGATGCCATATAACTCCTTAAGAGTCATAGTTTAGGTTTTAAGTTTTTTTTATAGACACAGTGCAAACTGTCCATGTCTTTGGTAAGGATCTTAAGAACTTTCAAAAAAACATCATTATTCTCTATCATCACTCCTGCTTCATTCAGAGAGTCTAGAAGTTTAACATATATAATATATGTATCTGTCACGGTTTCTTCCCTAGCGAAACCAAATTTTTCGAACTTCTGTTTCATGATATCTCTCTTATTTTCTTTCATATTCTTCGTTCTGTCAAATCTGGCCTTCAAAGCTTCGCATAACTTTTGAGCAGTTGTGAATTTCTTGAGGCCATGCAAGATGTTGTTGGGTATGTTCATTCAGATTAGCCAAAGACCCTTTGAATCCACATCCACCTTCTTTAGATCTTCATCTGGGTACTTTATAGGATCTTTGGGAATCATTACTCCTCCTTCATTGGCAGCATGGACCATAGGGACATATGGTCTATTCAAAATAAAGAGCTATAACCTTATGTCTTGATTCCTTATGAAATCCTCCATTTTGATTTTGTAGGAAACATAGTCATTTGGTGTAAACATGGGAGGTTTGGTCTAAATTCCATTCTCCAAATCATGTTTATTAGAAATGGCTACAAAAGTCATTTTGAGAATGTAGAGAGGTATAATGAAAGTAGTGTTTGATAGTGTGATTAAAAGAAGAAACACGTGATTTTTTGAAAGATAACTTCAAGCAAATCAAGAGCCAAAGCTCTGATACCACTTGTTAGAGCGGGTCTTGTTAAGATTAACAAGAAGTTTTTTTTAGATCAGTGGATAACATATGCGGAATTTAAGTTAACTACTTACTATCATAACACAAATACTTTAAGGAAAGATAAATGCACAAGAAATTATTTCAAAGTACTTACTTGATTAATCTTTTGAGTACAAATAATACAATCGATAGATACAATCAAGTGGCCTAAAAGCTTGCCTCAACTATACAATTGTGAGGCTTTAATATTATGAAATCTAAACAATAAGAATAAATTATTTTATATTCCAATTATATAACAAAACAAATAATCTGTGTATGAGAGTTGGTAGCTTCAGTACTATGTTGTCTCAAAATGGTGAAACATAGTAGCTGTTGGCACAAACATTCTTGTTCAAAGTAGTAGTTGATCGGCCGATGATGGAGTAATCTGCTGATCGGCAACAGTCAATCGGCAGATATTCAGAAGATTGTTGATCGGTAGTTGCTCAACATGTGCTGATTGGAAGTGGATTCTGCACTTGGCTCAATTCAGTAGTTGGCAGCTAGTGCTAAAATCCTAAGTTTTCGGTAGTTTCATCCTTAATAGCTCAACACAAACTATGCTTTACAAATGTTGGTTCAGAAGTAATATCCACCTATCATGCAATACCCAACCATTAAGCTATATTGCAGGATCGGTGTTGGTCTCTCAACATAATATTTTCACACAACCTCACTAAGTCTCACTCGTATGATGATACAGATCCTCAAACTAAGTTAATGATAATATACTAAGTTAATGAACACAAGAAATGGTTTTTCAAGATACTTGTATATATTACTTCTCAACTCAGTGTTTAAAAGACTCTTACAAAGCATGCATAATGAGTTACATTGAGAAACTATATATACTACTATCTTCAGCATGTTATACTTAGAAAACCAGCTGGAACTTATATCTAAACAAATAATACATTGCTAGAAGTAAGGTATCTAAGATAAAATAATATCCTAGATTAGGTAGTCATAACATGTCCATGACTTACCTTTTGTTACCTACTAAAGTTGGTAACTATACTAATTGATAAAAGGTGAGCAATGGAATAAAGTATGGTCAACTACATGGGCATGGGAAAACACCATGTTGTATATCAGACTTGACAGCATGTATCAGTCAATCCATACTTATGTCCACTGGTCCATAGTTGATTCTTCCAAAGGTAAACTAGCTTCGGAAGAATAAGTCCTTCCGAGGCCAATTATACTTCTAAAGGATCAACTTCTTCTAAATCTTCTGCAAGTCTTCAAGACTTCATTCTTCAGAAGTCTTTGCCTTGGGTCTTCAAATGTTGAATACTTCGGAATGAAAACTAATTAGTCTTGGAAGACTTAGTTTTCCTTCGGAAGCTCTTCATACTTTAGTCTTTGGAAGATCTTCAGATTGTCTTTGGAAGAGTTGCTTTTGCTTCGAAAGACTTTCTTCAGTTGTACTCAAAATCTTCTAAGTGTAGTTTTGGTTGCACCAGCCTCATCTGATCCAACAAACTCCCCCAGGCTGATGCTACTAAAACTTCACTCTCTTCTTCTTCTCAAAAGTTTCAACACCAAGGAAACGAGATATTTGTCAGTTTCCTTATTCTTTCCAGAAGTTGTGCTGAGAAGTTTGTACAAGTGATTGGTAGAGAGGAGGTCCAATCTATTTCTGTGAATGACATGTACCCTTTGTTGTGGCCCTTTGAAAAGAGTTAGTTGATGGGAACTATAGTCATATTCCTATCTAACTATGGACTCTAAAGTAGTGCCTTGAATCATTTGCAGGAATAAGCTTCCTTTAGTGGTGGCACCTTCTTCTTCATTATTTCTCTGCTTCAACTCCTCTTCAGTTTTTTCCTTCTTTGTTAACTTAGTAAGATGAAGACCGCCTACATGATTCCTGATGTGAGCGGCTACTTGGAATTTGAGGGATTAGAGAATGGCTTCCCTTCTAACTCAGCAATTCA
>BJCN01309396.1:0-15575 GCA_018326445.1 Flaveria brownii
CAGATATAAAGTGTTTGATGTAACATGGTTGCTTAAAAGTTATTTAAAATGCTTAAACGAGCGTTCGGTTTGGTTCGGTCCTTGACTCGGTATGAACCCGAGGATGGTTACCACATGTACAAAACCATAGAACTAAAAATAAGGTAAAAGTTCCAGATCTAAACTCAAACAAGAAAGTTAAGCGAGTAAACCTCCCGAAAACGAACGGCCTAAAATGCATAAATATGTGTTTAAATGCCCACAAGCCTTAAATAAAGATGAAAATGGTTTTTTCAACATAAAGTAACTTATAAAATCTAAAAATATCCAAAAACACATACCCGAAATGGTTTGAAATGCAAGATTCGGTTCCGTTGATTTTTTAAAGTCAAACTTAAGCAAAACTGGCTAGAACAACTTGCAAGATCAAAAATTTGAAAGAAGAAGATGAAAACGTGCAGTTGAAATGGTTGAGAATGAGTGGTATTTACAGGGAATGATTAGGGTTTGAGGGAATGGGTAATGCTTTTGTCCCGTGGGTAAAAGGGTGCACTTTGATTCTTTTATTTAAAATTAATTTTGATTTAAATAAATTATGATCAGGTATAAAAACATGTTTGGAGGGTTCTAGAATAATTATGGGTTTGGTATTGGTTGATTTGGATGGTTAAAATACGAGTCCGGGTCTTAAACGAGCTTAAACGAACCAAAAACGTTAAAAAAACTGATTTTGTTGAAACGAACTGTGGGTCACGCCACGACAAGTATGAAACATGGTTACAACATAAAATCCATCATTTTATTAATATCCAAAGATCCAAAGACCAAAACGAGTCGGGTTTACAATACAGAATAGCAAATACAAAGCTAGCCGAAAATGACGAATGTCACAGTAGCCAATAAGGCGGAGAGCATATTGCAGATAACGATGACAGTGAGAGTGAGATGATCGAAAAAAATATCTTTTAACGCCTTAGGATTTCACTTTTATATTAAGTGTAAAATTCTTTTATTATGTTGATTGATCAAATATGCATAAATAGAATTATATATTTGTATATAATAGGTTAAATCTACTAAAGCACTACGTATAAACTATATATACATATTAATTCGATCCGAACCGAACCGAGTGGACCTTTGCTCGTGCTTGCTCGTTTACAAACCGATCCGAGCCGATCGACTCGTTTACAACTGAGCAAAAATTCGAACGACCGTTTTTCGAGTAAATTCCGAACTATCGTCGAGCGTCAAGCGATTTGGACAGCCCTACATCAAACAACCCGTAAGTGTAAACTGCAGTTTGCAGTTTTCACTGGAATTGAATTAAAATTTAGTGGTGTATTAATACAATCTTCTTCTAAAAAATCACAAGACCAGATCATACATGTCAATGTACCAGAAGACTAATTGCGTTAAATCAACCCTCAAACTTCCCTATAAATAGTCTACATGTCCTCCAGCTATAAGCATACCCTCTACTCTCAATTCACCATTTCACCATCTCTCACCTTCGCTAAACTCTTCAATGGAGAACACTAACGATGTAAACCACAACTATTGGGACTCCATCTACCAAATCGACGATTACAGGTACAATCATCTTCTTCACTCTCCCCAAATCTCTAGTTTCCATTCAAATCTCTCATTCATCACCAAATTTCACGCAATTTCGCCTACAGTTGGGGCAGATTGGACGAAACGTTCTCCGGCTACTACGATTCCAGCTCGCCGGACGGACCTCAGTCGACGACGGCCACTAAAAACATCGTCTCCGAGAGGAATCGGAGGAAGAAGCTCAATGATCGACTCTTCGCACTTAGGGCTGTTGTCCCCAATATTACCAAGGTGTAACACTACGCACTTGATTTCACTTCGATTCGTATCACTTTTGCCCTAATTAGTAGTTTCTGATTGATTATTCGCTTATTCGGTTCAAATTTGTTGAAATCCGTTGACGATCGTGCGAATGTTAGTGTTTATTAGTGATTTTGATTTGATTTGATTGTTTTTCGTTATTATAGATGGATAAGGCGTCGATAATCAAAGATGCGATTGAATACATTCAATCGTTGCATGATCAAGAGCGAATGATCCAATCGGAGTTGATTGAGCTCGAGTCGCGTAAACTGGAGCCTGAGAATGTGGATCAGTGTCATGACATGGAGTGGTTTACGTCAATGGATAGATCAAAGAAGAAGAGAGTAGATCAAGCGTTAGATTCGGGTGGATCGAACGTGTTTCCGATCGAAATTCTGGAAGTAAGTGATGATTTAGGTTGTGTAACATTTGTTTGATGATGCAGTTTTGATTAACAGTGGAATTTGAATTTGAATTTGAATTTGAATTTGACAGTTGAATGTGTCGTATGTGGGGGAGAAGACGGTGTTGGTGAATCTGAAATGTAGTAAAAGAAGAGACACCATTGTGAAGCTTTGTGAGGTGTTTGAATCTTTGAAGCTTAATATTGTTACTGCAAGTATTTCTGCATTTTCTGAAAGGCTTCTCAACACTCTCTTTATTCAGGTATCTTCTTTATCTTTTTTCTCCTCCTCCTCCTTATTATTAGAAAATATTATAGCTTTGTTAGAAATAATATTATGGCGGGACCAGCCAGGACGGTAGGTCAGACTGTGAACACGATATCCGTGAACACGATATCTGATTAGTTAAGTTATGTGTATTTAAATTGTTTTCATTTGATAGGTTGTTTAATGAAAATTGGACTGGATTGGTTGAATCGAATTTTAACTATTTTTTACTTCTTTTTCATTCAAAATTTCATTTAAAGATTAATTTAGTATTTTATGGTTTATATTTTGTTTCTTTTAAGTCTTTCAAATTTCAATTTTATATATGTTATAATATATACGACGTCAGTTGGCTTTTATATCTGATATTGTTAGAACATTAGACTAGTAAGCAACCGGTTTGATTAGATTTGATTTTGAAAACATTATCTAGAACTGAACGCCTAGGATATAAAATATAATTAAAAACTTTTTAGCAACATTTAATCTAATGTTTAATAAAAAACAATAAGTAATGGAGTAATAAACTTGAGATCATTAAATTAACCCGACTTGAAAAAAAAATGTTTCCAAAAACCCGGCATCTGGGTGATGTCTTAAAGAAATAAGTAATTAAATATTGGATATAACTTTTCAAAATCCTAAGAAAAAAAAGATTAAGGAAATCATGGAAATTGGAAACATCAATGGCGGATTGTGTGGGTGTGCCTCACTCATAAGACCAATAACGTCGACTAAAACTTATCCAAAAAAGGTTGTTATTTTAGAAGACATAAAGGGGACGTTTGAAACCATTGTTAAGTAATCTAATAACTGTCTTAATTCTTATACTGTTAATTAAATAATTTGATTAGAATAAATATACGTTTCAATACGTATGAAATTTATCTTTAAAGAATATGACATTGGTAGCAATTTTTCGTAATCCACATTGTGAATATACGCTTTATATACAATTACATGCACATGTACATGTTTTCATATTTTTCATAAATTAGGCAAGTAAAACCAAATACAAAATTTATAGGGTTTTGTTGAATCATCATATACATGTGCAAGTTTTATACTTTGTTCTTAAATAAATATCATTTAATATGTATATACATTTATGTAATGATTCTTATTTATATATGTATTATAAAAAAAAGAAAAAAAAGAGAGCTTATGCATTTGCCAGTAAAAATAATATGAAAAAAAAGGTATAGAAAAGAATGTGTGTAAGAGAAAAACTATATATACGTAGAATAGGAAGACTAGTCATTATATAAAATTTAATACTTCGATCCAACCAATGAACACTAAAATGTTTTTCTAATAACCAACTGGTTTTAAAAAATCAAAATATTAAAAATTTAAAATCAAATTGTACGTTAACTATATACACATTGTTTTAAGTAGGTATACTTTACATAAATGTGTATCATTAATCCAATAGCTTGCAGCCACGTGTTTTAATACACTATTAAATTATATTCCCATGTATATATTAAATTAAATTTATTAAATAGCACATCATCTAATCATTGAATGAAAATAATCAGATAAGAAAGGTCGGATATGAAGTACGATTTTAATTTTTCTAAGAAGATTAAGTATACGTGCAGAAGCAAATCCTATATATTATAAGTATTATTTATATATATTGATACGACATGATTTTATCAGATTAAAAAATATATTTATGTTACTTAATACTAAGCGAATATTCTTAGCACGGTTCTAAGAGAATATTATAGAAAACTTCAGCTTGTTGTTAAACTTAAACTTAATAAAAAAAATGATAAGTAATATACTAGTATTTAAAAAAATATCGTATTATATATATTTTTTTGAACGGCTAAAATATTGGGTGTAAACCAACCCTTTCGGGGCTATGTCCAAGGTCGACTACTCGACCGCCCACAAGACTCAGCCCCCCAACCCCAGATGCGTAGGAACCCCGTGGAATGGGTAAACCTTCGCCCCCTGTCAGGTTCGAACCCGGGATAAAACCCAAATTCGTCCCCTCACCTAGATGTCCTTCCAACTGACACAAGTGGGATTCAAACTCAACATCTTCACTTTGGAAGGACGGGCTCTTAACCACTAGACCAAATTATTAGAACAAATATTGTGTTATATTGTAGTTATTGAGATGCATTTAGTTTTTTCAAGATTAATATCTCTATCAACTTATTTTAATCATAAAGGGGTCACTTATTGAGTAATTATTGTAAGAAAAAGACCGTACATAAGTCATCATGGTTAGCAATCACAGACTACGTCACTAAGTCTCTGTTGTATTACATACTATTTTTCATATATAAATGTTGTATGTATCCCATATGTTAGATCGAGATATTGATAATATTTGAAACTTTACAAAAAAATGTATTTTTGAAAATTTTTCTTAAGGAAAAGTTAATGAAAATAACTACGTTGCAACGATAAATTTGGATTTTAAAGTAGAGAAAAGCTTTTTTTTATAAGTTTAATTAACATCAGTTACATTAAATGTATGTAATTGTGTGTTTTTATTCACGGATGCATTAAATGCTTATGTTTATTTTTTTAGTTTGAGATAAAATATAATTGATATTACGTATAATTAAATAATTTAGATAAAAAGCAATAACAAAACTTCATCCTTAAAAAACTTTTACTTTAAAAATATTTTTTAAACACTCTAAATAATTTTAAAAATACTTTTTTTGAACAACGTCATTTTTTAAAAGTGTTTTGTATTAAGAAACTTCATATTTCATAATTTATTTTTTTAAAAAAATATGTTTTCTAATAAAAAATAAGTTTATAATATATCAAAAAATTTGCTTTATAATTTAGAAATTATATAAATAATCATTAGCATTTAATGTATCATTAAATGGTTAGCTTTCATTCTAAAAAATCCTAGGTAGAGCCTACGTAGAGAATGTAAAAAATACCATGTGGCTTTTGAACATTTTGGTTTATTAGTATAGACTAGGTTAGTAAATGAAAATATTAAATTAATAGTTATTAAATAATATTTAGAAATTATAAAATAATTTTTAAGATAAAATATGATTGATATTACTTATAATTAAGTAATTTAGGTAATAAGCAATAACAATATTTTTATAAACTTCATCCTTAAAAAACTTTTACTTTAAAAAATATTTTTATAAACACTCTAAATAATTTTAATAATACTTTTTTTGATCAATGTCATTTTTTAAAAGTGTTTTGTATTAAGAAACTTCATATTTCATAATTTAATTTAAAAAAATATGTTTTCTAATAAAAGGAAACATGTTTTTAATCTATCAAAAAATTTGTTTTATAATTTGAAAATTATATAAATAATCATTAACATTTAATATATCACTAAATGATTAACTTTTATTCTAACAAATCTTAGGTAGAGCCTATGTAGAGAATGTAAAAAACACCATGTGGCTTTTGAAAATATTGGTTTATTGGTATAGCCTATGTTAGTACCATTTGTATTACATTGGTTTAATAAATAAAATATTGATTAATTAGTAATAAAAACTCATGAATTATAAAACAATACTTGAAAATAAACTATGATTATAGTTATGTACAAATAGCTTACTTTAAGTAATAAACAATAATATATTTTTTTTAAAATTTTGTTTTATAATTTTTTTTGTAGTTTTTATTTGCATCATTTTAAGATTTTTTTAAGGAAAATGAAATTGTTATAAAAAGTCCGTTGTATTAGAAAATTTTTAGTGTGTTATTAATAAAAAATCAGGTTTTTAACGTATTAAATGATACAATTTTTAATCATATTAATAATATTATTAGAGTACTATCACTAATAAGAGAAAAAAAAAGGAAAAAGTTAGTATGAGTATGCTTATAATTATGTCACATGTCATCTTAGTTATTTATTTATTAGATATAGATAAAGAGATATATAGTTAGGTTAGAAACATATGTATTAAATAGATTGAATAAAAAATATTCAATAGTTAGTAATTAAAATGAAAAGTTATTATACTATATTTTGATATAAGGGACATGATTAAAATTAGATATGGGTAATAATTCAAGAAGAAAACAATTATACTATTTTCTTTCTCTTGTCTAAACAATTTCATTTCTTAAACATTAGTCTTAAAAAACTGTTATAAAAATTTCATTTTTTAATAAAAATCTTATTTATTAAAAACTCTAGGTTTTAATTCTTTTGTAGTTTCAATTAGATTGTTTTTAGGAAATTTCACCTTTTTATTTTTATATAAATATATTTCAAATTATAACTAATTCAAATTGTATAGCACTTTTATTTCAAGAAAACAAATTAGGATAAAATCTAGGAGTTTGAAATTATTGTTTTCATATTCACAAATTTTATAGATGTAAAGTATGAATGGAATTAATTCAAATTTTGATAAGACAATTATTATCTTTTCCATATTGGTTCCACATTAAAAAAAATTTGTTTGAAGTATTTACAAAATTAAATCAATATTTTTTAAAATAAAGGAGATGTTGACAAATGTCAAAATTGGTTTAAAATTTTGACACATGGCGGCTTAATGTGATGACAAGTGATAAAAATAACCTTCTTTAATTGGATATAAAATAGATAATAGATGTATATTTTTTTATTATTGTTATTATTATTATTGTTATTATTGTTATTATTATTATTATTGTTGTTGTTCTTGTTGTTATTATTACTACTAATAATAATAATAATAATACTGAGTAGTCAAAATGATAATTTATCCTTGTAAACTACAGTTTACAAAGATGTGACTGAATCAATAACTTAATTATTTTTAGTTGTATTAAATAAGTTTCTATTAATCAAACAAATATTTAATATGAATATATTATATAAAATGCATATTTTTTTATACTTTTACCTATTTCACCGAATACTTCACTGCTTACATGTGCGAAGAAGAGACAGCATATTTATGGGTGTACGTATGTTTACCCAACTAGCTCAAGCCTTAAAAATTCTAAATCTGGAGAATTTGTCCATAAATTTTACTACTTACACATATGTTATCCATGATGATGAATGTGATATACTCAATATATAATTATTATCAACTATACTGTAAAACATATTAATTTCTATTTCAACTGTTATTTTAATTTTTTATATAAATTATATATCTTATTTTCATTTAATATAAATTAGTATTAATTATATATTTATTCAATATTATTAAAAGTAATAAAATTAATGTTGTGATCACATGTTTGCAACGTGTAAATTATTATTATAAAGTAAACTACAGTTTAGATATTGTAAACGAGAGTGTATAGATGTCAATGATTTAAACTTCAAAATCAAAGGTGTAAGAATTCAAACTTCGTATAAAATATCATGGTTCAAATTACAAGGGAAACAATCATGGAAGTGATCCTCAACCACTTGAGATTTATTTATGTTATATACTTTAATATTAGAGCATTCAGCCAAAACTTTGAATATGAGACTAGTATCTTGACCTTATGAATCACGGATTTCGGCCGTTTGTAGCTAAGAATTAAGCAGGTTATTATTAAATACTTGATGGCAACAAGTTAATTACTAGTTTGAAGGATTAATTAAAAAGAATTAAGAATGTATTAATTTTCTTAGAAACTAATTCTTGTAACAGGCTGAGGAGGAAGAGATGGATATTTTGAAGCTGCAAATAGAAACAGCAATATCCGCCTTAAATCATCCTCAAACTCCAATCACCATGTAAACACACACTAAACCTTTTTTTTTTCTTCTTCAAATAATTCAACACCATCTTCATATATCTCTCCCTCCCTCCCCCTCTCTCTGTAAAATATATATTAGATTAATGGAAAAATAAGCTTTTTCAATTTGTTTCTCTTTGTATGTATACCAGATTTGAAACTAGAAGAGACAATTTCGAGCACATAAGTTGGTTAATTTGAGATATACTGCATCTCTAGTTGATCCAACGGGTTAGGAGTGCATAAAACCTTCTAGATGGGAGCATTTTGCATTATAAACTCCGGAGCTTTTCTTCAACTTTCACATCGCTTTCATCTTATGAACCCATCATCGTGTATAATATGTATATGTAGGACGGTACCATTCATAATATTATAGGAAACATATACAATTAAACTAGTCTATATATGAGGTGCAACTAAAATATAAAAAAAACGAGAAGTAGAAGGGAATTAAGGGATGAGGCATCATGTTTAAATCATATTTCCTTAAAAACACATTGTTCAATAACTACAAGTTATACTGCCCATTTTATCATTAAGGATAGATTTATTGTTCCACTTTGTTCATCAATAATATCACAATTCTAAACATTTTAGGGTTTAGCTACATCATGATCTTCAACGTCCAACATAAAACAAGTTGATAAAAATGTATGGTTGGGCTTTGAGAGCCATCATAGTGTGAATTTCACACACCAAAAACCTCAATTGAATATTGATTAAATAAGGCACTAATTGATCAAGCCTATGGGTTGCCATTTGAAGTACTAGTTGAAGCCAACTTGGTGGTCTGGTGGGCTTCATGTAGATAAAAATCTTGTTATAAGTGCTGCAAGAAAAGTGATAATCTTGGATCCGAACACACTGGTAGTTTTGTGTTGATGAGTAACGCATATGGCACAATGGGATGATATTAGGAGTATCATGTGAAAGCCAAAATGAAAACACTGAGAGTGATTGGTTTCAGTTTGAACATGTGGTGCTTGTTTTTGGGACAGGTGATCAGACCCACCCTGATGTAGACTTGATTTATAGCGAGCGTGGGTCTATGTCAGATGACTTAATATGGTACACATGCATGGGTCTCTGTAAGATGACTTAATATGGTACAAATGAATAAAACCACATCTTTTGATGAACTTTTGATTTATAGCGAGCCTAAGAGAACTGTCAACAATCAATGAACTTTTGATGAACCAAATTTAATAAGTCGACTTTGATGAACCAAACCTTCAATCATTTTTTTATCCTTCTCTATCTATCTCTAAAAGCACGAATATTGGATTGGATTATCACATATTTTTAGTTTAGAATATAGATAACTTTCTTCTTTGTTTTTCAATTTTGATGGCTCTTAAAATTTGATGAACCAAGTTTCGTAAGTCGACCCGACTGTTATGATTAAGAAGTGGTTTGAACCCAGATGATGTAAATAGTTCATGTGGAACGGGTTTTCAAAAAAGAAAGTTACTTTGAATAGCTTAATGTACTGATCACTTACATTTCACAATCTATAACTACTACCATATCCTCCTGAACCCGAGGGTCCATACCTGTCATACAATTGTCCACCATAAGCACCAGCTGCCGCTGACGATGGGTACGATGAATTCTCCAAAGACCTCAAACCTGGTTCCGACTTGCCATAGCTGCTTGCAATTGATGATTCTTTGTGACTGTAGACGCAATCCTGAGCAATCAAACAAAACAAATTGAGATCTAAATTAAAAAAGTGCATACTTCTGACAGACCAATCTGTTATCAATTATCACATATCTCTACTGAAAAGGTCTACACGTCTCGTAACTATATCAATTATGTCGTTGCTGTCGAATTGATGAGAATCTATACGACCATTCCTAGACAAAAGGTTTTGATACTAATATATCGAGTAATTTAACAACTTCATCTTGACTATAATTGCTTGATTTGAATGACAACTGGATGGAAATGATGTAACTGTATGTATGTGCATAATGTAAAACAAAGGAAAAAAAGGTAGCATCTTACTTGAATAAGTTGCTGAGCGGTCTGAACTTGTGAGGCTGTCCCTTTTATTTCAATTGTAATTTCATCTGGCAAACCTCTGCTCTCTTGCACAGTAAGAATTGCACCACTGTTCCGGCGTATAAAAGCTATATTTGTCCCTCCAACTCCAATGATATCCTCAGCATAAACCAGTGGTATTTGCATGGTTTGAGCCACCTGGATAACATAACCAAAAACAATTTATTACAATCACAGAAGACAAGTAACTTCTCATACATGCCAGTCCACATATCTCCATCCTCACAAAATTCTTCCAAATTTTCTTTGTATGTAAGAAGATTTCTTAAAGTTTGGCATGCCACATTCAAGTAGACCATGATCTCAGTACTCAGTAGTTGAAAAATGATGAAATATATGAGATAATATTACCTGGGTGATAATAGGACCACCAGCACGAGCAACTGCAGGGGGGAGTGCAGTAGGATCACGACCATACAAAGAAAGCCCATGTGATGTGAGATGTGATTCTCTTTGGAGGGGTTCACGGTCAACAAACAGTGTCTCTCTTCTCATTGGAAGAGAATAACCACCACCTCCACCCCACTCGTCTTGTGACCGTGAGCCACTAGTAGTACGCACCATGGGTTTGCCAGCCCACGGTGTCTCCACTTGGTGTTCTTGTGAGGCTGCTGCTACAGTGTTCTGTACAAGGCCAACATTAGTCACAGAAATATTATAAATACTTACCAAATGGTGACTACTTACAGTCATCTCAAAGAGAGGAAGAACGCTACGATCTACCAAAAACTTTCTCAAGTGTCCCACTACAGCTTCTAGAGCTTTCAAAACCTTGATAGCTTCTCCCTGCATATCCACAACCCTCTCGTCTGAGTTGACAGATACTTCATCTGCCAGATAGCGTGTTTAGAATAGATAATATGATATCCAAGCAGGAACAGAATGATGATAGGGTTTGAATTTGAAAGAGTGAATTTATACCATACGAGAGCACCCGCACAGAACAACCAGTGCTCTCCTGTATTGACTTGATTGACGATCCTTGTTTCCCAATCAGACTTGTGGCTTGCGTAGATCGCACCAACAATCTGATTGAGCAAAACGGAACAGATGCTATACTTTCACCCTCGTTGTCTGGAAATTCGTTAATACGTTTGAATACTCGTATTACGGCATCCATTGCAGGTGAGAAAGCTAGCTCTGTATCTTCTTTTCCATGTATTAAAACCTAAAAGAAAAAACAATCAGAAGAATGCAACAAGTCACAGTAGAAAGCAGAAAATCAGGATGGGAAGTAACAGGAATTAAGACAAGGACAATGTCATTGTTAACAAGCAATGCGTCAGTCGACTCTCTAGGTTAATGTACTTTAATGACTTGACATGGAGCTAACAAAGAAATGCACAAGTAACCTGCGAGCAACCAGACCAGAAATTCAATAGTTGGAAAAGAGAAAGAAAGCACGAAGCCAACCACAAATCCTTTCGCCAGATATGAAAAAATAAAGTACTGTGAACCTAATGCCAATAGTTACATTAGCAAAGCCAGATGATAATGTCATGTATACCAACTAATTAACGGATATTGTTATACATCAAGAATAATAAAAATTTCTTTCTCTATACATGAAGAATATAAGCTACCATGAAAGCTACACAATCATGCACAATTTGGTCAAAACATGCATGCACAATTTGGTTTTTGCACCGCCATGCTCACTTCTCATCCCTCTATGTCAATGTGATTTTAAAAACAAATGCTGCAAAATCATCATTTGCGGTACTCAACATCGAGGCATTGAGCTTAATGAAATATGTTTCAAATTCCAAATCTATTCAATAAATTTCTGTAATCAGAGCACAAAAATGTCTGACTTGAGCTTAGTGAAATACTTCAAACACAATCCCTGTGGGTCAGGTTTAATTCAAACAACATTGTGCACAATTTTGAAGAGCATTTATAATGCATCATCTTTCTACCTGCTCTTCCTGTCATTTCCTATAGTTAACTCCACCTAATTGCATCAATCAAATCATGTATAACTCTTACCCTATCCTATTATGAATCTGCATCAGATTCTGCAAGAAGATACTCTTTAGCTCCTATAGTTGCAACAAACTAAAGTCAACCCGTAAGAATTCCATACTCACATCAATTCCCCTTTACCAACATCGTCCATCCACAAAACCAAATAGTTAAAAAAAACACCTTTAATATCTCTCTCTATCTCTATTTCTCACAAACATACATATCTACAAAAAAAGTATAGTAAAATTGAACCAACTTACAATGCGATCAGGGGTACCAACAGGTGCTTCGAGTACACGAATACGAGCTTTCGCATCTTCACACATCTTCTTGATGATATCTCCTTTTCGTCCGATTAAGCTCCCAACCTTAAGCACCGGCACTATCAGCCGGAAAACGCATTCTCCCGGCCATCCCGGCCACTTCTTCACCGGAGACGCTGTTCCCTCCGTCGTGGCTGATTCAGTGGCGTGGGGGTTTATTGACGGTGGCTCCGCCTCGGTTGCCGGAGCCTCCGGCGTGAAGTCTACGACGGCGGTGGTGGTGACGGTAGCGGTGGTGGTGGTGGCGGTGGCGGTTGTGTCGGATTCATGTGCTCCGGTGACGGTGCCATTGGTTGAGAGTGTGGTGGAAGCCATTAGCTTGATTAGCGATTGTTTGTGGGAGCTAGGGTTTTAACTTTTAAGGGAGGGGGTTTTGACAATTTGAGGTCTTCATTTGACTTTATAATAAAACTAGATTTAGTTTTTTTTAACAACAAATGTACGACCCTGCTTTGTAGGATGGATGTTATCTTAATCGGATCTATCTATCCGTTTTTCAGTCGGGACCGCACCCCCCCCCAACTCCCTCAGGAGGAAAATCATTAATGAGAAAACCCCCTTGTTAAACTCTTAATAATTTTTGCTTAAAGTGAGACTTGAACCCATGACCTCTCCTTTATTTACATTTCATGGGTACATTACCTTAACCAGCTAAGCTAAGGATCATTGGTACTAGATTTAGTTAAACTCGTGTATTACAGCGGTTGAAAAAATAAAATCTATACTAATAATCCTTTACATCTATGAGACACGTGGCATTCCCACATCGCTTCTCCCTTTTATTTTCCCGCTCATTTTAATATATATATCTCCTGTTACCATATCTTGATTTTTCCCAATTTAAATATCTAAACCCTAAATTGGTTCAACAAGCTCCCGATTTCAACTCATATCGTATAGATCAATCCAAATTTAACCCCCGAAGGTATAGATATTTAAAACCCTCTTCCAATCGATAGCCATGATACGGTATCCTTTCAACACCAATCGTTTTTCTGAAATTTACTGAAATTTCCTCCAAAAAGGTATGTATTCTGTCGAATCAATATGTTCAATTGACTGTTAGGTATGCTTACAGTTTGTTATCTATTGATATATGTTTAGGCTTTAAATCAAGAGTTTGTCTGTGTTACATCAAAAGAATGATGAAGTATTATTCGAATTCATCAGTTATGTTATCAATTTTTCCATTAATTCGGTGGTTAGCATTTTGGGTATTAGGTATTACAAAACAAATGCCTCTATTTGCTGACATGATAATTCGAATTTAATACGAATTCATCAGCAATTATATGTTTTTTTCACTAATTCGGTGGTTAGCATTTTGGGTATTAGGTATTACAAATCAAATACCTCTATTTGCAAACATGATAATTCAATTTTGATGAATAATCCTCTGGAAACGATCCGTTTAATATGGGTGCAGCATTGATTTTAAAACTGTATTTATGTTAAAATTATGTAGCAAACGAAGACGTGTTAATTAATACATGAAAGATTACTCCATGTGAAGTTTTCCTTTAATTAGTAGAATGGCCGAGTATCATCTGGTTATATTAAAATCTCTTGGTTAGATTAAAATGCTTTTGACAATTATCAAGATTGGGAGTTCAGTTACCTGTGTAAGCATTAGACTGAAGGTTAGATTTTAATATCTGATTATGTGAACTACTTGAGTAATCGATTTTCTTTTATAACTTGATTTTTGTTTATGATTTCGATATTGGAATTTTGGATATGTCAAGGATTGGTTTATGTGAATATGTTATTCATAATGATCGTGCTTTGTAAAATTATTATTAGAACTTAAAAATCATTATGAATATCTAAACCTATATGAAGCACAAAATTACAACTGGACTGTCAAAATACAGCCCCTTGGACACTATTAGTTACAAGTTTTAAAGGAATTGACTATGATTCAGTATGTAAGGACACTGTAAGCATAACAGGTTTTGCAATAACATAATCATTAGCAGCAATATTATGTTAAACATTAAATTAAGTGGCCGCATATTGGTATGCATAATGTTTTGATCACTTGATAACAAGATTGATTTGCACCTTTAGAAATTCGAATATTGTTCATATTGATATGCATAATGTTTTGATCACTTGACAACAAGATTGATTTGCACCTATAGAAATTCAAATATTGTTCATAGTTAATGTGGCCTTGAAGCATAAATTTACATCATCTCTAAATAGGTTGGCTACCTCTACTTACATATGCTTTTGATGTTAATTTGGTTATAAATATAAACATCTTAATAGCATAACCTTTTTTTTATTTTATGTAAATAGGACGTACTTCGGTATCAAACTCCTTCAATCACATTCAACTTTTTATCAATGTTGACATTGTTGAGATTTTCTTATTTAAACAAAAGTTTGTTATATTATATACTATTTTATGACTCACAAAATTATTATAAATTACATTTAAAAAGTCTGGTTGAATAAAATTTGACAACAAACACTGCAGGTGCGGATGCATCTTCAAGTACTGTATTTGTATAAGGTTAGGGTGTGTGATTTTGGTTGGGAAATTGCTATCTCATTAAACCGCCCAGGTTCAAATTAGACTGCAAGTTTACCCCCCACTTTTAGCTTGTTCTATGAATTGAGGAGTTGAGCTGGACTATTTTGGGTCCAGAACTAAGTTGTGAACGGACTGTTACACTATTTTGTTTTTACCCGCATGATAGAGGTTGATTTATGGTGTTTTAGATCATGTTTTAGAGTGTAAAATTACCGTTAACTATATTTGTTTTGTTTGTGTAATAGCTGCTGATCTATGTGACTTTAAAACTATAAATCAACTGCAAAATTGGTAACTAAATTGAATTATTTTTTATCTGCATAAGAGCTTTCAATCTAATCTGAGTTACTTATTTGATTTAAAAGGATCCAATGGGTACATGTACTTTCATAGAGTTCTCTATATAAGAAATTGGAGAAAAGAAAATGAATTGATAGTTTACTTATTTTGTAGTTTGTCTTT
>BJCN01309412.1:0-11786 GCA_018326445.1 Flaveria brownii
ATGTTATACGGAACAGACTGCTGGGCAATAAAGAAATCACACGAGAAACAAATAGAGGTAGCGGAAATGCAAATGCTGAGGTGGATGTGTGGACACACAAGACTGGATCGGTTAAGAAACGAAGTGTTTCGACAGAAGTTAGAGGTGGCTTGTATCGCAGATAAAATACAAGAGGGAAGATTAAGATTGTTTGGGCATGTGAAGAGGAGACCTATGTCAGCACCCGTTAGAGCAGTAGAGAACATCTTCTTAGAGGGTAGGAGGTGTAGAGGAAGACCTAGGTTGACTTGGGACGAGTTAATTAGGCGAGATATGGTACATTTGCACCTCTCTGAGCACATGATCGAGGATAGGAGCGAGTGGAGGCGTAGGATTAAAATTAAGGACTTTTAGTAGGATCTATAGGTAGGAAGGGTTAATGTAGACTTGGTGTGTGGCCTAAGGTGTACGCAGTCCACAACTGCCCTCTATAGGTGAAACGCGCCGCTTCTCTGATGTTTGCAATATCTTTTTCTTAATCCGTTGGTGATTTTAACTGTATGCTGTGTGTTGTGTGCTGTATGATATATTATTTGCTGTCTTGCTATCGTTATTGCTTTTGTTTATCGAGTCGGGGGTCTCTTTGGAAGCGGTCTCTCTACCTACCTAGATAGAGAAAAGACTTGCCACTACCTACCCCCCAGACCCTGCTCTGAGTGGGATATACTGAGTTTGTTTGTTTGTAATTTCAGAAATTTTGCTCATCATGCGAGTATAGTGATCATGAAGGCTTTC
Source organism: Flaveria brownii (assembly GCA_018326445.1). Lineage (NCBI taxonomy): Eukaryota > Viridiplantae > Streptophyta > Magnoliopsida > Asterales > Asteraceae > Flaveria > Flaveria brownii. Next base: position 775 of record BJCN01309412.1, read on the forward strand.
AGTGATGACTGATGCCTTGAACTAAGTCAAAAACTTAAAGTATGAAAATGTGTTTGATTATGTTTAATGGGTTAAAACTTATGAGTACTTCACAAACCGGAGCATGCTTTGGTACCAGTTCCAAAAGAAAAAAAAATGATTTTTATTACTCCAATGATTGAAAGAAAGTAGGGAGACAAGAATTCTATGAAAAAGAAAGATGGATAGACAAACACTTGAAATGACAATATTCATGGTTAACAATGAAAACTATTTTGCAGCGTGTAGGTAGATGGTTAATATTCGATAAGGGGCAGCAGAAGCTAGATGTTGAGACAGATGACAGAATTAAGAAGATACGAAAGTTCAAAGAATCGGCTTGGAAATGCATTTATTATCTTTCCGCAGAAATTCTAGCACTGGCTGTAACTTATAATGAACCATGGTTTACTAACACAAACAGTTTTTGGTTAGGTCCTGGTGACCAGAAATGGCCTGACCAGAAAATGAAGTAAGCTCTCTGTTATTGTATGCATAATCCTACGTAATGATTACAAGTAACTACTTAATAACAACAATCTTCCTTGATGACTTTCCAGGTTAAAATTGAAAGGTCTGTACATGTATACGGGTGGATTCTACACGTATTCCATCTTTGCTTTGATTTTCTGGGAAACAAGAAGATCTGATTTTGGTGTGTCAATGGGGCATCATGTTGCAACTGCCATTCTCATTGCAATGTCTTATATTTGCAGGTTTTTTATGTTCTTTTTCCTTTTGTTTGGTGAAACTAAGGATGGACATGTTTTTATTTAGAAATAAGGATCAAAGTATTAATCTTTTTAATACTTTTTTGTAGATTTGCACGTGCGGGTTCAGTTATTTTAGCCCTTCATGATGCAAGTGATGTGTTTCTTGAAGTAGGCAAGATGTCTAAATATAGTGGTGCTGAAGCACTTGCAAGCTTCTCGTTTATTTTATTTGTAATATCTTGGGTCGTGCTTCGCCTTATTTATTACCCATTTTGGATATTGTGGAGTACAAGGTTAGAAGATGATGATCAACATCCTTCTTTTACATAATATATTTTCAGTTTTTGTTAATTTTCACATCGCCACATGCCCATTTTAAACACAATCTTCTCTTTCATCTCTGTAATTTCAGTTACGAAGTAGTTGTGAGTTTGGATAAGGAGAAGCATATGAAGGAGGGCCCGCTCTACTACTATGTGTTCAACACACTTCTTTACTGTCTGCTTGTTCTTCACATATATTGGTGGGTGCTTATGTACCGCATGCTTGTTAAACAAATTCAAGATAGAGGCAAACTCAGTGATGATGTCCGTTCAGGTAAGTTAAATTGCTCGTTTTTGACTTATATTTTTTTATGTTTTTATTTAGTTCGAAGTATGCATTATGACAGGAATTTCCTCAATCTTTTTCCTTGTTGATTTTGGTTTCTTGTTTTGTAATGTTTGCAGATTCAGATAGTGATAAAGAACACGAAGATTGATCTCTCATTCCTGTTTTGCTGCTAGGGAAATTAGTACAAGGTATTACAAGTATTAACTAATAACTTGAACTTGAGAAAATGTTATCAAAAGTACCTTTAAGGGTGGTGCAGTGGTAAGCACATGATTCCTCTATAGCAGAGGTCTCACGTTTGAATCATGCTTCCATTGGTTTCCTGCTATAACCTCTTGAAGATTTTATCAAAAGTCCGTCTTTTTTCTAATATTATGAAGATTTTATTAAAATAACCTTCAAGGGCCCTATGAGTGGAGTTTACCGGTAACGAGTTCTCGTAGACGTTGAAAGGAAATTAAGATTTTATCAAGATTCTGTCTTTTTATCTGGATTATAAAAGAAAAGTGTTAGTTTTGTGTTCATTTGCAGGTGGTGGGAGATGTATCTCAGATCAACCTGTGTAGTATTTTATCATTGGCAGACAGCAGACTTGTATAGATAAAGAGTCAAAATTGATATACGAAGTCAACTCTTGTCATTTCATGCTGGTTCATAGACAATTGATAATTTGTTTTTGGTTTGTTGATAGTTTTTCTTTTTTGCCTTGTTTTCACTGGATTTTGTCATCAAGGAACCTTGGTGATTTGGTGAATCAACTTCATTCATGTACTGTTACATTTTGGGTTCAGTAGATTCTGTAACTGATTCAAGCTTTTATCTTGTTCTCTTGTGGATGTGCTATTTATTCAGGGGTTAATACCATAAAAAACCAACGTTATTTTTCATTTTGCTTGAAAAAAAACTATCAAACTCCTTGAAATAGGTATATTAAAATCCCTGACATTGCCTAAAATGTACATTTCTGTGAAATTAATGATACGTGTTAGCTATTAGCACATTCGCTGTCTTGACGTATGTACACTTACTCCATCAGTATTTGGTTTGGACCTGAAAAACCGAACCTCAGCCCAAATAAAAACTGAATCTTGAATTTGATTTTGCAGTTTTCGGGTTGGTTTGGGTTGGAAGTTGAATTTAAGTTGGCTTGTTTTAAGAAAAAAAACATACTCTTTACCTGTTTACTATGATGGAAGTTAGAAACAGATTTGGAGTTGCATCCTCTATTGTTGAAGTTGGTTATCAGTTCATATATAAAGTAAATATATGATTTAGCAGATGTTGATTGTTAGTTACATAATCATAATGAAAATTAATTAGAGATTATAATTTGGTAGCTTGCCTTGCCAAATTCTCCTTTTATCACACAACTTGAAAAACTTGGTTAAAGAATGCCCACCAACTGCCTATAGTGGTTCCATCCTCTATTGACTAAAAACACATTTTCACACACTGCAAGTTTCACTACTTATATAGCCTCAGTCCCAACCATTTTCATTAAGTACCACTCAAGAAAACAAATCAAGATTTAAAAACACATACACAAACACAATGCAGATCAAATCATCCATCTTCATTCTTTCAGTTTTCACCATCTTTTGCTTCAAATTCTTGAATGCAGCTAACCCACCATTATCTTTAGATTACTATAAATCTTCTTGCCCAAATGCAGAAGCCATTGTTAGGAAAGAAATGGAGTGTGCTGTGACGTCTGATCTTAGAAACGCTGCTTTGATCCTACGGTTGCACTTCCATGACTGCTTCGTACAGGTGTGTTGATCAGAACAGATTTGTTTATTTGTTTATTTTTTATTTGAGTTTTGGTTTGTTGTTTCAATCTTTCTTGATTTGATCCAGGGGTGTGATGGATCGGTGTTGCTAGATGATACAGCCACGTTACAAGGAGAAAAGAAAGCTCCTACTAACTTCAATGCTTTGAAGGGTTTCGAAATCATTGATAGGATAAAGGAGAAGCTTGAATCCGAGTGTCCCGAAACAGTTTCATGTGCTGATCTTCTTACATATGCTGCAAGAGATGCTACTGTGTTGGTAAGTTGTAACATATGCTAGTTACTTGTCTAGCAATTAATATTGTTTTTTCTCTTATAATTTTATGATTATACCTAAGTCAAGCACCTAATACACCTTTTTACTTTATTAATTTTGTAACTTGCAAATTGTGGACACAGGTTGGTGGACCTTATTGGCATGTGCCTGCTGGGAGAAAAGACTCAAAAACTGCTAGCTTTTCACAGGTGGAATCAAATATTCCCGGTGCAAACGATGGCCTTCTATCGATCATTGCTAAGTTTATGTATCAAGGCCTCTCTGTCACCGACGTGGTGGCACTTTCTGGTAAAATATAAACAAACAAGTATACCAAGTGAATCTCGTTCATAACAAAGCTATTGTTAGCATCTAGGAGTGGGGTTTGAGAAAAACTTTCCTCTATCCCAAGTGAGAGTCTGAGAGAGAGACCGCTCCCAATACACCCCTAGTAAAATAATATTATAAAAGTGTAATAATGATTTGTTTTTAAAAAAAATGTTAGGTTTGATACTATTATAATACAAAACTCATATGTGCTGGTGTATAAAGCTCCACTTTCATACTTTCATAAACTTACATAAACATATTTTGCAACATTATGAACTGCTCAATCAACACACAGGTGCTCACACAATCGGGATGGCTCGCTGTACCAATTACCGAGCAAGAATCTACGGAGACTACCAAAGAACCGCGACAATGAGCAGTATCGCAGAGTCAAACCTCAAAACTCTAAAGTCAACGTGCCCGGCTGCAGGAGGAGGAGATAACAACGAAGCAGCAATGGACAACATCTCACCTTATCTTTTTGACAACACATATTACCACATTCTTCTTAGAGGGGAAGGTCTTCTTAATTCGGATCAAGAACTCTATTCCAGCATTCTTGGAGTCCAAACAAGTAAGCTTGTGAGACAATACGCCGAAAATCAGATCGCGTTTTTTGAACAGTTTTCGGAGTCTATGGTGAAGCTGGGAAACATTACAAATCCTGAGACTTATGTTGATGGTGAAGTTAGGAAGAATTGCAGGTTTATGAATACATAAAGATGGTGATTATTTGCAGGGTTTTTTATTTTATTATATATTCATGATCAAGATGTAATGTGGGCAGATTTTTATATGTGTAACGTTGTTTTAATTAAATTATAATATATTGTTTTTTTATATTTGTATGAGGGTTAATTAAACATGGTGTTTATTAGTGTTAACGTTTGTAGGAAGTATGAAAGGTGAGTTAGGTGAGAAATGTCACCAGCCCATATGTCTCATTGTAGCCCTGCCTTGATGCTTTTGGGGTGGTCAACAACCGGCCCGACAGAACCAAGGACCTGGGTCGGGAGTCGGGACCGGCCCAAAACTGGCCTGACCATGAAACACGACTCTGATCGGTTGCGGTTGGTCCGGTCAAACACTAGGATTTTATGATCACAACCGAAATTAGAAGGATTTATTTATTAACGGGTCGGGTTCAATACTCCGGTTGGTCCGGACAAACCTTCTTTCTATATAAATTCATCTACTCGTATATCTAGAATAATAAAAAAATATAATATGATATAATACAAAAGGATAGTGAGTGTTAAAATGATATGTAAAATATAAAATGAATTATATATAAAAGTTTATAGTTAGTGGGGTATAGGTAAAACAAACTATAAGGTCACACGATGTGGTGCCTGGAGAGGGTTGGGGACCCCCATCCGCGGGTGAGAATACTACCCCTGAATCTGGTGACACCAAAATTCTTAAAATCCGATGATAAATCACTGACACCACCGGGACTTCTTTTGTTGTTGTAAACGCTGACAAATGGAAACACGAGGTAAATTTGAGATGACACCTAACACAAAGGGGAAACACATATGAAAATAAGAAAATCTGATATAACGTTGACGTGTCACTCGAGGAAAAACCAAGAAATCTAGACAGCTGTTTAGTGGTCTAAACCCCTCAAAGCGAATTTATACATGGTTAGGCGACACTGTGTGGTGCCCAGGGAAGGATTGGGAAACTTGGCCCTGGGTGAGGATACCACCCCCGGACCCGATGACACCAAAATTACTAAAGCGCGGTGAAAATTCACTGTGCACCACCAGGGCTTCTTTTGTTGGTGTGAATGTTGCCAAACGGGGAACCGGGAAAAATGAGAAAATCTGATGTGGCATTAATGTGTCACCCGAGAGAAAATGGGACGACAACGACTCTGCTAGTGGCATTAGAACGGTGCAACGAGACTTGAATTTTAATAATAAAAAGTAAGAAAGGCCATCTAAACATCAGTATATTTGAAATTTCAGAATACATTATCTTGTAAACTTTTTAAAATTAAGAAACTTTATATATATTAAAAAATCTAATAAAATAAATAAATTTGATAAAATGCTATGGCATGTGTAGGAACTAGGAAGTTAAAAAAAAATAGACAACACTCTTTAAAATGAAAAAAACTGTAAGAAAATAAAAGAAAACTAATGTGACGATAATATGACATCCAAAGAAAATCGGAAAAATAGGGAAGTCTGTGACGACTCTCTCTCACGTAAGCTAGGTTCAAATTTGTGTTACGTGTTGATTTGTTTTATTTATGTAAAAATTTTATTTCAATTACAATATATGAAAAACATGTACTCTTTACATATATGTACTATTAATATGATTGAGTTGATAAGAATAGAGAGGGTTCATTGTACTTGAAACATAAGACAACTTCTCCATATACATAAACCGGCAAACGGCAAGGGAAAATATTGGTTTCACATGTCATATAATGTGTTAGAAATATGAAATCTTATTTGTGTTTTTTGAAAAAGAAAACCAAAGGTGGGACAAAGAAAATCTATAAATGTCATTTTTATCAAATTATTTTAAAACGAGTTTTTGTAAATAGGACACTTAAAACTTAAATCAAAATCCGATTTTAAACTTTTTAAATTCATTATAATAAAGCTTGTATCATGCATCAAAATCATATATATATTTCAAAAACAATATTACATGAAAAACTGTTGGAACCACATAATATACTTAAACATAGTAAATTATAAGATAGTCAAAAGTAGAGATAGTCAAAAGTAGTGCAAGAGAGAAAACGAATAATCTTTTTCTAATAATGAGAAATCAGATAATTACACAACAAGCTGTGTTCTTAGTTTTTTTTTTTTTTTTTTGAAAATTAGCTGTGTTCTTAGTTATATATCAAATTAAAAGATAGATACAAATACATTATACATCCTCACAAATTGTATTGACCACCTCTCAAGATCATAATCATCACAATCTAGAAACTTTGAACAGAAGAAAATTTATATAAAGCAGTCACTTTCCAACTTTAAATAATCTAAACGGTCCAAAAGACCCATAAATGGGGCCCAACAGCCCAAAGCTATTTAGTATTCACACACCAAAAGTCGGCCATAATCCCACTGATATTTTCTTTGTTTAAACCAAGGGTTTATAATCCAATACAATACAATCTCCCCCTCTGCTAACTACAAATCCTGCAAATTCCCGTTTCTCGATGAAAATCACCATAAATCACCACCTCTTTATCCCTCCACACGAAGAAAGTTGAACATTCACAAGAAAACAATTCAATATTCATACACGCATACCTAGGATGACTCATTACTGACAATCTTGTACGTTCTTGATTTTTCATGATTCATCATGGTTCTTGCCCGATGTGTAATCTTTCTGTGAACCCACTTGATGAACTTCGCATTTGATCGATTATTGTTCTTCACTAAAAGGGATTCGCCCCTTCATCGGTAATCTTGTTACTATGTTTTATGGTCGTTGTTTTCTTGATTAAGTCGGTTGATTCGGTCGATTTTAGATCCAATTTGGGTTCGTAGAATTATTTTCTTGATTTGGGTGTTGATTTCTTTAATTCTTTTGACCATTGTTTCATGTTTGATTGATTGATATGTAACAATATTTGTGCGTTTAATTTGGGTTTCGATGAATCTTGATTGGTGATTATGAATCTTGATTGATGTGAATCGATTTCAACATTTGTGGGTTTCTGGGTGGGATGATATTGAATCTTTTTGGAAGATGATTGTAAGAAATAATAATGTTGTGGGTGATTTGTTTGTTTTATTAAGTAATTGAACTAGAATTATTGTTCTTGTTTGATTGCATATGATTATTAGGGTTTATATTCTGTCACTTATTATGATTGCATATGGCTTCTTGGCCAAGTAACTGTTTAGTGATCGCATCATCACAGTTGGTTGATTATGTCATTACTTGCTGATCAATTGTTATTGTACAGAATTGAACATACTCTCAATGGCTCAAGATAACTCTATCGCTGAATCGAATTCAAGAAAACAGCGTCTCTTGAAAGATCAAGTTCGTTTAGTTAAAAGAAAAGATAATGATCGGTATGAAATCGTTCAGATTAAAGATTCTTTATCGTTTGAAAAGGGATTCTTTGTTGTGATCCGGGCTTGCCAAATGTTAGCCCAGAAAAACGATGGGATCATACTGATTGGGTTAGCAGGTCCATCGGGTGCTGGAAAAACTGCATTCACTGATAAAATACTTAGCTTCATGCCTAGTGTTGCAGTCATATCGATGGATAATTACAATGATGCTACTCGAGTGATTGACGGTAACTTTGATGGTAAGACTTTCACATCAGTGATAAACTTTGACATTTTTATATGTGAACATTCAAGAAACCAAATGTGTGATATTCTGATTTTCGTTTTCGTATAGATCCTCGCTTGACGGATTATGATACTTTGCTGAAAAACATTTGTGATTTGAAAGAAGGGAAGACGATTGAAGTCCCAATATATGATTTCAAGTCTAGCTGTCGCACAGGCTACAGGTATATCTTTTCTTTTGCATTGGATTACTTAAGGATGTTTTGAACTTTTGATAACTAAATGTGTGTTTTGAAAATGATTATGTTAGAATATAATAGAATCAGATGATTAGTTGCAACAAACCGGGTATAGAAAATAGCATAAGGATGTAAATCAGAAGTTCTTGTTCTTTATAAGATTTATAGCATTTTTACTCTATAACACACACATTTACTGGAAGTTATGTGGTTATAATGGTGTCAGGACACTTGAAGTTCCGAGCTCTCGCATTGTGATAATTGAGGGGATCTATGCATTGAGTGAAAAACTGAGGCCCTTATTGGATCTTAGAGTATCTGTGACAGGTGGCGTTCATTTTGATCTTGTTAAACGGGTTTTAAGGGACATACAACGGGCTGGACAGGAACCTGAAGAAATCATATACCAGATTTCTGAAACGGTTTAATCTAAATTTTAATTCATTTATAGGTAGAAAAAAGGTTCAATTTACAAGTTTTTAACATATATTTGTAATCACTTTACACATGCAGGTTTACCCGATGTATAAGGCGTTCATAGAACCAGACCTCGAAACCGCTCATATAAAGATCGTTAACAAGTTTAATCCCTTCACAGGATTTCAAAATCCCACTTATATACTAAAGGTTTGTATTTTCTTTTTAAAATTCTTGATATTATACTTAGATTATTAACCAAGTTACTAAACATTTTAGTCATCAAGAAATGTGAGCGTGGAACAAGTCAAATCCGTGATGTCTGAAAAATATACGGAATCATTGGAGCAGATTTACGATATTTTTCTTTTGCCACCTGGCGAAGATCCGGAAACCTGCCAATCTTATTTGAGGATGCGGAATAGGGAAGGAAAATACAATCTCATGTTTGAGGTTTGCTTTTACTCTATGTTTTCTTGAACATTGTTTATGCTTATGCATATATTACTTCTAGTTTTCAAGATTTGTGTTATTTTCAATTCTAGGAATGGGTTACGGATCCACCATTTATAATATCTCCAAGAATAAGTTTTGAAGTTAGCGTTCGGCTTCTTGGTGGTTTAATGGCACTAGGGTACACAATAGCATCCATTTTAAAAAGAAGCAGCCATGTGTTTAAAGATGACAGCGTTTGTGTGAAAATCGACTGGTTGGAACAAGTTAACCGTCGTTTTGTTCAGGTACAAGACACCTTTGACTTTGACCTTGACTTTATAAGTCATGATTTTAAGCTACATTTTTATGTCATGAGAAGGTGCTAGGAAGAGACCGGTTAAGTGTTAGATCTCTGGCGGAGCGTCTGGGATTAGAAGGGTCGTATATTCCCCGAACATATCTTGAACAAATGAAGCTTGAAAAGCTCTTGAATGAAGTCATGGTACTACCAGATGATTTAAAAACAAAACTGAGCATAGATGATGAAATGCTTTCTAGTCCCAAAGGCTCTGTTACTCTAGCTACAAGGGGAAATAAACACCGTAAAAGGTACATTTATAAACACCTACAAAAAAATACATAAATGGTGTCATTGTTTGTGCTTACATACTTTTATATGTGCAGTGGAATGTCACATTCATATTCGAATGCGAGTAAAAATTTGAGCTCCATTAAAAGATTTGACGAAAGGAGTCAGGAACCGACACCCACATTAGCAAGCCAGGTGATCTCGTTGAATCTTTAAGTGATGTTAGTGTACTAAAGATTCTAGCAAGGTCTATATGATTGACTGTTGTTCTTTCTTGTCTTCTTTAGGGAGCAATTAGTCAACTTTCAGAACAGATTTCGACTTTAAACGATCGCATGGATGAGTTTACGTCTCGGATTGATGAAGTGAATTCACAGTTCACTAAAGGGATGAACCAAGGTAGTCAAAGTCAACAGAAAATAGACACGCGTAATGGATCTGGATCGGCATCAACTTCATATTTCACATCTGCTTTAGCAAATAGCTCCTCGACTGGATCCATGGTGCGCCATTCATCATCTTCAACCCAGTTAGTCAAGGACTCTAATTTGATAGAAGAGGTGATATATGCGTTTCCATAATCTTAGAACCCTGATTAGAAGTAAAAGTTTGTTAACTGTTTGATTTCATGAAACAGATATCAGGGATTGCAAGAAATCAACTCAAGATTATGCATCAACTTGACATTCTCAATAATACTCTACGCGGTAAACTGGATGAAAGATCTCGTCAAGAAAGAGAAGTCAAGAAAAGTCGAACGTCAAAGCTTGATGGAGCTGTGGTTTCTTTACTAATAGCATTGGCTTGTGGTGGTGTCGGAGTCTTCTTGTTTAAGAGTGTTGCACCAAGAAACTGATTCTTTTCTCCTAATTCGTTGACTTTTTGTTTTTTTGGTCCTAAACATCGTGTTCTTTTGACTAAAGTTTGGAATTTCATGGGTCAAATTGATCTACGGTTTTGCAGATTCTGGATATGAGTTAAAGCCTCGGTTCTTTCCGAGTTTTTGTCAAAGAAAGATGCTGCTTTTTAGCTTTAATGTGATTTTTTCCTTAATGTTTCCATCATCCATTGATCATAGCTGAATCACTATTATCTGTGATTTAGAAGTTTAAGAGCCAATTGATATCATGCATGTAATGCCATTTGTATAACAACTGTATGATGAAGAAAGTAAATATATGGAGACATGAAGATCCATCAAGTACATAAAACCAATTCCTTTAGAAAAGATTTTTCTTCAGTTATGTATGCATCAGTCTTGAGACCATCTTTGAGATTAGGGTTTCATGGTCCTGATGTGCCTAATCGGAAGTCGGTTCAG
>BJCN01309417.1:12142-22536 GCA_018326445.1 Flaveria brownii
AGTATGACCAGACTGGTTTGCAACATGATAACTTACACAAGCTCTTTATAGATGAACATTGTGCTCCCATTCCCAAGAATTGTGCATCCATTTGCAAATTTTTGTTCACGTTCGGTCTAGTCTTCAGCTAATACGATTCAAAATGTGAATACTCGGTGTTTTTTAAATGAACATGCTTTTACCAGTTATTCCATCTGTCTGTTTTTATTTTGTTTATAGTATATGACTATGAAATAAAAAGAACTATAAATTTTAAACTATGGAATGACTAGCAAATTGTCTCGCTATTCAAACTAAGGGGATGTTTGATTACACTGACTCAGTAAGATCTGACTGAGTCAGAAGCTGACCCAGTTAGAAGTTCTTACTGAGTCTGCATCTGACTGAAACTTGACTGTTTGATTCAGTATCTGACTGAATGATAAAAATATATAATTTAATTTATAAACATGTTTCTAATCTCGGTTTTGGCGCCCCCAATTCTCCATAAATACCCCTTATTTTCTTCCTCATTTTCACTTCCACCAATCACCATCACCCCCCACCAACCGCCTATTCATGAAAGCCTAAAACCATCCACCAAATTGACAACTCAAAACGCTAAGAGGAATGCGCATGCGAAAGTGGGGCAAATGGGTCGCAGAAATCCGTGAGCCCAACAAACGCTCACGCATCTGGCTCGACTCTTATACTCCCCCGTCGCCGCCGCACGGGTCTACGACACCGCCGTGTTCTACCTCCGCAGGTGGGGGGGATCGGCCGAGGAGGGGGTCGCGCAGGTGGGGGTTGGCGAAGGGAGGGGTAGCGCCCGGGTCAGCATGTTTTAATTTAGGGTCCGGGTCAGAACCCACGGTCCCAGTCAGAACACAACATAACCACATCAAACACGCTGACCGGCTGACCGGGGTCAGCCCAAATCAAACAGTCAGGTCAGCCCAAATCAAACAGACTATATTATATGTATTGGTTTTGAGTAGTTGTGATAGAAGTATAGTGAAAATATTACTGTTTATCGGTATATTTGGAGAATTAATGTGGAATCCCTATTAATTTATTAATATTTTTTAAGGTGGTTGTGAGTGTATGAGAAAAAAAAAGTAATAATAAAAATATAAAAAATATTATTTAATTAAAAATAAGAGTGAAAAGATAATGACTTTTAATATAATTATATGAATAAAATGAAGAATTCACTATCAATACTCTTATGTAACCTTGTACCAGCTTTTTTTCGCTCTCGTTTTCAAATGTTATGATTTTTACGATTCTGTATATACAAGTGGTTATGTATTTATTATTTCTATTACAAAACTATGGGTGTTAATTTCAACGTACTTCAATATATAATTAAGTTCACCAGTGTAATTTTTTTTATCCAGCCGGCCTACAATATTCGTTCATTTTAATACTATCCTGAGAATACGATGTTCTTGTTTTATATCGTCGTCAAAATAAATGATAAAATCGTCACGAATTCTACAAAGTAATTTAATGATGATCTGAATGATAATGTATTAATTTGCAAAATTTGCGACCAGATTGAATGTAGTCGCTAATTCTAAGACCAGCGAATTAATTTGCGACTGTTTTTATGTTATAAATACTCAGTTTTCTAGTAGTGTGTTTATAAGTATATTCGATGTATATAAAAGAAAGAGTTGTACCGCTAAATGCGATGCCTGAAGTCGCGACGACACACGTTTGAATAACAGTATTCTCTTGTCGCGTAAACGGTTGTTTCAAGATCCCGCACTGCTCCAATGCCTTCGTCCACGTCTTGACGAAGAAAAAACCTAGCAAACCCGCAGCAACATTTAGCGACGGTATGATACCCGTCGTGAGGTTGAGCTTCATGACTATGAAACTAAACATCACACCCAACATAGAGCTCACCACAAACGCCCTAACCGTTAACTGCCCCTTCCACGACGGTATCAAAGTGTCCCTAAAGATCATCTCAATCGACTCGACTGCTTTCCCCTTCGTTTCTTCATCGTCTTTAACCGTTTTTCCTTCGGTCTCGAGCAAATTTTCGTCGCTTTTCATCCTTCCATCGTCGTTTTCGAGCTCTCGAGTTCTATCTGTGGCCATGTTTGAGTCTATACGATTGAAATCTTCTTTGTAAGGGTGTTTTTATATATATACAAAATAATATACGACGATTTTGTATTCGTCATGTGAATAGAATATAAAAAATTACATTTCCCATCCTTCGACTTATAAGAGTAATAATTTGATCCTTTAATTTCGTTAATTACACAAATGGTCCCTGCATTTATTCTTTGGTTACAATTTTTGTTTCTCGTTTGGATGTCGTTAGCGGTTAGCCTCCGATCGTTAGCTACATATTGTTTAGTTCAATAACACATATTTGTTTTAGGGTTAATCGCACAAATAGTCCATATGGTTTGCGGGTGATCACATCTTTAAAGTCTAAGTTTAAAAAGTTGCATGTTGGATTAAGTGGTTTTAAAGTATAATAATGTTAAGATCTAACACTAACTTCTGTTACAAGTTCTATTAAGTTGGATAAAAGTGACAAATATACTCTTAAATGTTTAAAAAAACGAAAGAAGTAAAAAAGTATAAGCTAGTTATACAAATTCCTTAAACATTTCATACACAATAAATAAAGTGATCAATATTATTTTCATTTACTTGTCGTTTGTAGAAAAATAGGACTTTAGTAATAAGCGAAGATGACAGATTTACGTGTAAATTGCTTGTATTATCTCTATTGTCAATAGCATTTATATCAAGTGTTGTAATTTAAACAAACACTTACATATATCATACTAGCTTTAGTTACCCGTATAATATACGGGAGGTGGAGAGTTAATATTAAAATAGCACAAAAACATAAAAAAACTAAATCTATTACACGAGTTGAAAAAATAAAATTGATCACTTGTTGATTGTTATTTATATCATATTAACTTTGGTAAACCCGTGTATTACACGAGTTAAAAAATAAAATATTAATTATGATGCAAGTTTATAAAGTATAAAATGATATTTTAAAATAAAATATGATTAAAATTATATATGAGTAATAATTATAAGTAAAAATTTTAATTTTCTTCTCAAAAAAATTAACCATTTTTCCAAATAATCGTATTAAAAATATCATTTTTAAAAGTTATTTTATTATAACTCCTAATTTTAATTATTTTTAGTTTATAAAGAAGTTAACTTTTTAAAAACATTAAATTTTAAGATGTTTCATATTTTTAAAAATGTTTGATATTTTAGAAAAACTCTTATTTATAAAAATTTGTTTTCTAGAAATAACATTAATAAAAAGACATATTTTCTTAATTTGTTAAGAAATAATTTTAATCTTAAAAAGAATTAAAATTATTTAATCTTTAATTTAGATAATTATTTAAAAGGAGAGAGAGTCGGGAAAACAAACTTAGAGGGTCTAGGAATGTGACAAGTGTCTCTCAAGTTACTCTTTTAGTATTATATATAGATATTTTTCAAATCGGATTGGATCCGGCCAGCTGATAAGACTGGGAACTGATCATAAAACCTATCCGATTGTGTGTATTTGGACCACTTTTAGTTGAACCGGCTGGTTACCGATCGGATTAGTGAACCGGACCGGATGGTCGGACCGGATTTTAAATATTTAGTTTTTTTTCTTTTCTAAATCTATTTTTTGATAGTTTAATACATTTTTTAATTATTTAACTTTTTATGTTACGTTAAAAATGTAAATCCATCCTAAAACATATAATATTTTCGTATTTTGTTTTTAACTAGATAAATATACATAATGTTAATATTTTTTGTATATATGATATCATCTGGTTCAACCGATTCGAGTGGTCCAACCAATAAACCTTTAGGATAACTGGTTCGTTATACCCCATCCAATTTTAAAACCATTAATATATATGTTTGTATAAAACTAATAAAACAAAATAGGTATGAAAAATTTGAAGATTAAATATAAAAAATATTAACAACTAATAAAACAAAATAAGCATAAAACACTAACAAATACGACGTAAAACAATGTTAGACACTAAACATGTTACAAAGATCGAGACTAAACATGCATATTGCAAGAATCATTCGTCTATTTGACGCCAAATATTTTTCGGTTTACCTTAATACTTTTTAGTGTGAAATACATTGTCGACAAAGTTTTTGTTGTTATCAAAGTACGAATGTGTATTCGTGACGGATGACACGGTAAGTTGGTCCAAAAATGATTTATCTTGGATTTACGCTTTCGTCCGTGACTTCCTAAGTCGCATCTACGATGACAACTTTCCGATCCAAGCATACGAAGATTGTATGTGTCGGGAAATTAGTACCATCAACACTCGGGATCATGCTTGTTTAATCATATACTACTTTGTTACAACCAAAAGTTCAAGTTCGATTAGGTCGTTTATGAGTTAAAGATTGAGTCTCACTTGATGTAAACTCGGTTTATACAAGAAAACTATTTTTTAAGAGTATGAAATGATACTATGATGATTCTCTTATTCATATTTTAAATATTGAGCTTTTGTTGTCTGTTTCAAATTAATCATCCAAAAAAATACTTGGTTTTTCATTATCTAAAGGAGTTATACACCTTTGTAACATACTTTTTATTGTTTAAGTGTTAGCCAAACGTATATGTTAAATGGTATATCTTTTTCAAAACATGAAATCTTAGAATATTTTTTGTGTTTTAGCATGAAAAAAATAAAAACTTACATTTAGGAGAACTCTATGTTAAAATTGGAAACCTCTTTGTGTGAATTGTGATTTATGCGTGTTTGTCTTATCATTAATGAATTTAAAAGGGAAAATAGATTAGAAATAAATAATGATTTGATGTGGATTTTGAATCTTTATTGTAGAATTTTGGATTCCTTCATTGATAATGATATTTTTAACGTATGAGACATCTATCCAAATTGAAATCCAACCAATTGACAACTATGTGTAGAATATATCGTAGCCAAAGCTTTGTTGCAATCAACATACCTTAGGTAATTGGGTCGACTTTGACAACCTTATATTGGATTTTATTTATTTATTTGTGAGTTCCCAAGTATATTCTATAGTTTTAATTTCGATTAAAAAAATATTATCTAATTGAATAGATATATAATGAGGTGTGAGAACGTTAAGAAATGCACAAACTTTTAGGACAAATATGATTTTTAGTTAAATTATAAAGATAAATATAAAAATCATGTTGTGAATGCGCTAAGCAATAGAAATTTAAATCTAGCTCGAAACTTGATATTCCTAGGCAAAATCACAACCTGAATTTGAACATGATAAATGTTAGAATCATAATGAATGTTGAATATGTCAACTTATATATATTAAAGTTATAATATAATTTCCTAAATGTCTACACTCTAAAATTGATTGTAATTGATTTTTATGGGATTAAATTTAGAAGTGGAATATATTTAATTTCTTGAAGCAACAAAAGAGATCAAGAAAACAACGTAAAACAAAAAAAAAGGTATACAAAACGATGTACTAAAATTAGTTTACGGGTTTACGAATAAATCTTTGACCACTTTTTGAATCATTTGGATTAGCCATTCAAAAGATTCTTAAGATCGACTCATGTAATTTTTAACTTACTTTTTACCTGACCTGTTTTTACATCGTCTAATTTTGCGCTCATGAAATTTTCTAAATCTATCACTGAATATATGATAATTTCACAGTTAAGAATCTTTGAGTGGAGGTAATTCCAAAATGGATGACCTATTATACGAAATTTTCTAAGTCTATCACTAAATATATGATAATTTTCTAAATCTATCACTAAATATATGTAGCTCCTTCAATGTAAAACAGACAATTTTCTCTAACACAAGGACTGTTTAATGGATTTGGATGAAAAAAAATTATAAAATAAATGATGGTTTGATGTGGAATTTGTATTTGTAGGTGCTCTTTTTGGATTATTTCATTGATGATGATACTTTTAGACCGCAAATATGAAAACGTGTAGGGTACCATTTGGATTTTGGACTTTAAATCTCTTTCATTCAAGTGGACTTTTTTTTTTTGAAATTTACAAGTAAATATGCAAGTTGGTATGTTTATATTTGTTATCCCACATTGGTGAGAGAAAAAAACTTTGACTGACTTTAAGAGGATTTTCCTTATAGGTCTTCTGAGTGTTAGGCGGGCCAAGAGAAGGGCTAAGCCTACATGTGTGTTAAGATAGGATATGAGCTAAAGACTTTTTATTTTTAGTTAAGCCCCGGTTTAGAAACCTACAAATAAAATTGAAACCAACCTAGAGATAAATACAAATGATAGAGTCGACCAGTAAGCAATTTGAGTTGACTTTTTATTTTTTAGCTAAGCCCTGGTTCAGAGACCTACAAATAGAATCGAAACCAACCTAGAGATAAATACAAATGATAGAGTCGACCAGTAAGCAATTCAGGTCAACTGCATCACCAGTGTGCTGAGATAGGATAGGAGCTAAAGACTTTTTATAAGTCTTCAAAGTGTTAGTCGGGCCAAGAGAAGGGCTAAGCCTACATGTGTGTTGAGATAGGATATGAGCTAAAGACTTTTTATTTTTAGCTAAGCTTCGGTTCAGAGACCTATAAATAGAATCGAAACCAACCTAGAGATAAATACGAATGATAGAGTCGACCAGTAAGCGATTCGGGTCAACAGCGTCACGAGTGTGCTGAGATAGGATAGGAGCTAAAGACCTTTTATTTTTAGCTAAGCCCCGATTCAGATATCTACGAATAGAATTGAAACCAACTTCGAGATAAATACGAAGGATAGAGTCGACCAGTAAGCGATTCGGGTCATCTGCATCACCAAAGTGTTAGTTGGATCAAGAGAAGGACTAAGCCCACATGCGTGCTGAGATAGAATAGAAGCTAAAGAGTTTTTATTTTTAGCTAAGCTCGGTTCAGAGATCTACAAATAGAATCGAAACCAACTTCAAGATAAATACGAAGGATAGAATCGACCAGTAAACAGTTCGGGTCATTTACGTAACCAAATTCGCGAACTGGTGGTGGTCATCCCCATCCCTCGTTTTTACGATTTAGAGCTTATAAATATAGACCTCTACTACTAGTTTCACCATCCCAAAATTCACAGCTTCTCTCCGCTCTGCATTTCTTTTTCTCTAACGGCTTCCTCACAAGCTCCATTCCATTGCTGGAGACCTACGAATAGAATCGAAACCTACCTTGAGATAAATACAGTGATAGAGTCAACCAATAAGCAATCCAAGCCATCTGCGTAACCGAATTCGCGAACTGGTGGGGTTCATCCCATCCCTCGTTTTTCTTATATACGATTACGATTTAGAGCCTATAAAGAGGCCTCCTGCTACTAGTTTCACCATCCCAAAATCGTAGCTTCTCTGTTCTATGCGTTTTTTCTTCTCTAACGGTTTCCTCACAAGCTCCTACGTTGATCTGGTTCCATTGCTGTTGGAATATCATATTCATTCTGTATTAAATTATGGGAGTTTACGCTATAGATTACAGCAAATAGAGCGCGTAAAGTCCTTTAAGGACAGTAGTATCATCCGTTCAGTTCAATCAACCGGAGAACACCCATTAACAGGTTGGCTTTATATTGTGTGTTTTTAAGTCGTTCGATAATGGAACACTCTTCTTCTACTTTAGTTATAATCAGTTTCGGTCACATAAGATTAAACTAATAAGAACAACAACTTGGTAATAATAATTAATCAAATTTTTGTTTGGTCTTATCTGTTTTCAACACTTTTATGGTATGATTGTAGATTTTTACGGTGGATATGTTTTCATTTTCAATGCTTGATTGAGAAATTTATGGGAAAATTATAGCTTGCATTGACAGACGATTTTTAAAATATATTTAGGTAATATATAGAAGGTGCAAGAGGAATATCAATATATATGCGAATGTACATATATATTATATTCAACGAAGGATAATAGAACATTGCACGCATTGTGTTAGGTATCCACAGGTGAAGGCATCATCATCGATGCATCAATGACACGTTATTGGTACTATGGTGATGATATCCATTTATGTTTTATCAAGAGTAAATTAGCATAGGTTTTATAATTAATAATGGTCTAAATATCTTTTACATAATGGTCTGTATATCTCTTTTAATTATGTTAGACACTTACAAATTAAAATATTTTGTTAATACTCATGGATTTTCAATAAATTAATTCAAAGAGAAGTGATAAGAACGAATATATAAAAAAATGTACTCAAAACAACATGAACTACACCAAAGACTATTCTTATATAAGAGACGAACAATCATAACATCTCAATTGGCCATCGTAACTATCGATGGTTGGATAATTACATTAGTGAGAAAACATTAGTAAATACTCTATTAGTGATAACTCGATTACTGTTAATGATCGGTTACCATTGACAACTAGTTGCCTCTGATTGTAGTTACTAATGATGATCTGTTTTATCGTCAAACTAACAACCATTTTCCATGCAAATTTTCATTAATCATACATATAAGATGCAACATCTAGTTTATAATCAACATGTTATAAATAATAAAATGTCACACTGACTAAGCAACAGAGCTCCCCTTTGATTCAATTGTTCATCATACATGTATGATGCAACATCTAGTTTATAATGAGAATGTTATAGATAAAAGAATTACATGCTGATATATGATGCCACCAAGCCCTCTAGAAACACACATATACTTTACAACTCCAAACTTATATTGATACTTATTGTAGTTTCACTTCAATCTTGAGTAATGTTATTTATAACTAAAATGTTTTGGTGACACTAAAGTAACCAAGAAGTCATTCATGACCTCTACAAAGTGTAGCTTAAGAAGTAATTCATGACCTCTACAAAGTGGAAGCTTGTTACTAAAGAGCCAAGGAATTGATGTAAGTTGAATCAATTAACATCAATACAAACCACCATCCATATGATATCTCTAATGTGCTTAATTTTTAATTGGAAATGTAAACTCTTATAAAATAAATGAAAATTGTCTATCGATAGTCGGTATCAAGTGCTATCTATTATCTATAATCTTTTGAGGTTATTTTGACAGAACACATAAAATTGATCAAATTATAACATATTAATCCTAGTTGTAAAAGCATATTTGTGTCAATGGTGACGATGAAATTGCAAGAGGAAACCCTAAAACCCTGTAAAATTTTCAGAGATTGTCAAGTGGTTGATCGAATTATAAAATCCCTCCATGAAGACACAAGAAAGTAGCCAAGCAGGCTTTACTTCAAATGTTTACTCGCATGGTTTTTGTGATAAGTATATATAGTACATAAGTTTATTATAATTAACAATCAAAAACACCCAAAAGATAGTTTTTAAAACGAAAATTTACATGTGTAAAGTACTTTTTTAAAACGAAAATTTACATGTGTAAAGTACAAGAACACGCAACAACACAAGAATGTTATACTGATGCTAACGCCCAAACGTCGACAAATGATCATTGACCTTTATATTCTTATCTTTCGACAAGAACTTCATACAAATCGGGGGTGTCACCTTGGCTAAAGCCAGTATGGACTTGGGCACGGACCAGATCCCTTCACCACAAATCAAACCACAAGCAACTGCGGGCCCAAAAGCATCGACCTTTATTTTGTTGCTCTTTTCCCATATAAAAAGAATCAAGCTCCCGACACACATGTCAATGGCGAATGATGTTCCAATGTAGAACGGAATTGCCATTGCCATAGGGATCGGGATAAACCTAGCCCACTTCTTGGGCATGGTGTCACGGGCCACGTTCATAAGGATCGCGGCCCCAAAAAGCACGTAACAAAGTGTTAAACAATGCTTTGGGAGCGACCCGAACCCCTCGACTCCCAAAATAGCAAGATTTTTATACACGAGAGAGTATGGAGCTGGGTACTCGGACCCTTGTTTCCCAAGATCCGGGAAAGCACTATAGAACACCCAAAACACACATGGTGCAATCACGCAACCCATCACGGTCCCAATCACCTGGCTCACGAACATGGATCGCGGTGAAGCCAGGGTCAGATACCCCGTTCTAACATTCGACATTAGGTCGGAAGCTGTGGAGACTATGTTCATCATCACCCCGCAAGCGGCCAACCCTGCCAACACACCGCCTTGCGACTTCCCAGCCCACGCCCCTATCACGAAAATAGTAAACTTCCTATAAGTCGATGCCAGGGACCAGTCAGTAAGCCCACACCCGTACGTGTTACAAAACACTAAAGTCGGGGCGAAAAGGTAAATCACAATCACATAGTACCATTCAAGAGGGTCGAATATCATAGGAAGTATGACCGCTGCGACTGCAGCTATGACATACCCTGCGACGGCTAACCATGTCAGTATCCGGTCCTTCATAAACACCTCCTTCCTACGCTGATCATCAA